>JADDOH010016953.1:0-40820 GCA_016648135.1 Agrypnia vestita | reverse complement strand
ATATATGAAAATATATATAGAATATATATATCCTATATAATAATTATATATAATATATATATAATATATATATATAATATAAGTGATACTCCCTCTCCAGACACATGAGTTGGTTGGGAGAGGTACAATGATAAAAAAATTATGTAAATATATAAGATTTGTATTTCTAAAATAAAAAAATAAAAATATATGTCAGAAAATGCTAACATCGGAATATTGCCATATTTTCTTTCAGAGTACCCAAACAAGAATTATTTTTCCATGAATGAATGACGCCATGTAGGACTTTTCAGGCACGCACACATAGGTATAGCTGTATATAAACTGATGATAATACAATATCGTCATAATACAAAATCAAGATGGATTTCGTACCCTACGCCGATATATTATTATATCAATACAGCATTAAAAGTATTGCACTTATTACATATTTATAAGTATGAAAACTGAGATATAGAAAAATTTCTTAAGAACTGAATTAATTTCAGAGCCTGTAAAATCGGTTGGCGAATCGGTATAATACTTTTATTTCGAAACATCGATATAAAACAGGGCCAACAATTTAGTATGTTAAGTAGGTACTTGGACCGTTATCAGCTCAGTTAATTGAATCGAGAACGTTTGTGTATAACCATCAAATCGCACAAGTTCTCGATATTTGTAATTCTTCAATGTGTAGCTCTAGAAGAATGAGGCATTCGCTCGCCACACGTGCAATGAATATATCATTTATGTACATGACACATTTAATAAATGTCCCCATAATTTCCTCACTTGTAACTAACATGACTTGACTAAAGAAAAACGCAATATTTTAAAATGCGGTAATCTTTAAAATATTGTCTTAAAAAATCGGACATATTTATGAGTCTGTGATATTAAACGCCAAGATCTGTGTCCCTCCAATAAAATATCATGACACTTTTTATTATACAATCTTGCCCGCTTCTTGATTGTGTTCAGTTAAGTTAATGGCTGAATTATTAAATCATCGATTTATCCAGGCAATGATGGAGACGTATATCTTCGTCTCGAATAATCGGCATTAAGGCTTTTGTTTGATAGGAAATTTTGACGTACAGGTATGTTCAGTAGATGAATAGGATTTCGTTGATTTCCATTATCCAAAAACATGTGGCTTTTCGAGTATATTTCACTTTCCCTTTTCTGATTGACTTACTCGTATAGTAGCCAATTTGGATCCTTCTCAGCACTCACTTGAGGCCAGTGGTAGTAGCCAATCTTCCTTCATAGAGTATCTCTCCTTTTGCCATCTCTATTTTCTCCTAGGTCATCCTACAGGCATTATTTACTTTGTTAGTACCGTAAAAACAGGTTGAAGCAGTCAATCGTTTCTCGTTTCCCATGCGAAGGATACATGCAAACCAACATAACTAAGATTTTTTTTAACAATAGTGGGTTCATCCTTTGATCCTCTTGGATGATTTCATTCCTGACAATCTCTTAACATCACCCCTGCTACATTGTATCTCATCTCTGCATCCTGAATTTATCTCAGTCAATTTTCAAAGTTGAAGGCCGTACTGACTTAATTTTTTTATTGTGATGTGTGTATTACAGTGATCTTATCCTTTTTATTGTACCATCTCGAGTAATTTTAAAACAAAACTCCGAGATATCTGAATAAATATAATCATAAATATGCCAGCCAAACCTTGAATAATATTATTATCCGACATATGCCCCATAAGCCTTTGTCTATGTAGCAAAATCTATGTATAGATCATTGTGGTCTACAAGTCTGAGATCAGATGTTCGTACTACCGACTTATGATATTTTTAAGATTATCAGATTTATATGCCCCGTTGACGCGCACCAGCACTTCAATTTTGATGAAATGTAGCCTCAAACATTTCGGATACATCAACCTCTGAAAATATGATAACCTGGAAAAACTGGTATTGACTATGCTGTTAAAATGGCTATCGGAACTGCGGTCTAGGGAGAATGGTGGCAGAAAATTGGCAAGGACTTCAGCAGGACATAATATAAGAAGTGACTTACAGCACTTTAAGTGGCTGATTCAAGATATTATGGAAACTTTGGCCTTGTGTTTTCCGAAGAATCTGTCAGAAAGTCATTCCATGCGTATAAGAAACTTTTTCCTATTTATTATTTGTTTTCCATTTATATATAAAATGTCACGCCAAACCGCACACCAATTTTATAGGAAGGTTACTCCCTACACATATACTACAAATAACTTTTATATATACGTATACTTTTACGTGATAAATATTATAAACAAAAAGTACTATATGATGTGATAGATTAAAAAGTCAACAAACCTTTGAGAAAAAACATTAAACTTAAGCAGATGTTACTATAAAAACAATCACTATCTCAGCATCAACTGCATTTTATGCATCTTTTGAGAGTCTAAAGTCAAAATTTTTCTGGTCGCTGCGCTGTGTGGAGTACATCTACAAACCCACTTTACTCATTTCCCAGTCTATGTAGTCTCGGCAGTGAAGAGGATATGCGGTAGTCACTTATCGTATTATTATAATCTTTTGAACATGTTGAAATTGGGACTCTAAGACATATTTTAGAGAGAAGATCAGGGCTGTCAATTTGAGAATTGATATATTCGTATATATCTATATTATATATATATATTATATTATGTCATGAGTATAGTCAGAAATATTAAGTCTATTAATTTCCTTCTCTCTGATATATATGGATATGATGGATTTTTTATTTGTATTTATTTATGGTTTTTGTGTTTAATTTGTAGAACTCCATATTTATTTTTAGCGAAATTTAAAATAAATTAAATTTTAATAAATATTATTATTAAGTTCTACGGGTTAAGTATTTTTATGTGTTACAGCTGTTTCGGCTTGTAAGGCCATTATCAAACAGTGGATATACCACGTACAAACGACTTATTTATACAATTTTAAGTTACCCCTTCCCATTTAGAGTAATTAGATATTTGTGGTGAAGCCCTGTAGTAATGTACGTTTTTTCCCGGGCACTTATCATTAAAGGTGCCTCGGTTAACGTTATGCTTAATTATCAAAATTCCCCGTTTTCTGCAAGTGTTATTTATAAATATTATTTTAATTTATGTCCTTGATTATTGGTTTTTTAAAAATATTTAGAAGTGGAGAGAAGATCATTTTTTGTTGATTATTTAAAAGTTTAATATTTGGATCCTTTTTATATTTATTTATTTCTAGTTGCTCAAGTAAATTCATCCTAAAACATTTTGTTTCTATATGTAAAGGTTTTGGTTCGTTATCACCTTGCGGGACGTGGTTTTCATTTAATAAATGGGCCGCAAATTTTGACTCTAAATTTTTATTTTTATAGCAGCGCATGTGTTCCGCGAATCTAGTTAAAAAAGACCTTCCCGTTTGTCCTATATATGTGGCATTGCAATCTTTATGATTACATGTTAATTTGTATATGCCACTGTTTTCTAATTTAGGTGTTTTGCTTTTAGAGTTTTTGAGGTTTGTTCCTATATTGTTATTGGTTCTAAAGGCTATTTTTAAATCACACTTTTTAATTTCATTAGCTATTTTTACTGAAGTTGGGCCGAAAAATTCTATGCATGCGTATTTATTATTACTATTTTTCTGATTAGGGTATATGAGATTAATTTTATTTTTGTATTTTTTGTTTCTTATCATTTTCTCTATGTCACTTATTCTATAGCCGTTATTAGTTGCAATTTTTTTGATAATTTCTATTTCGTCTGTATATGCTTTTTTACTTAGGGGAATACTGACGAGTCTATGCATCATAGAGTGGTAAGCGGATAATTTATGCGACCATGGGTGTGCTGATTTTACATTAATTGTTGTATCAGTGAACGTTGGTTTCCTAAATATTTCGAAAGTATGTTTATTATTATATTTACCGATTGTTAGATCCAGAAAATTTATTTTAGATTCAATTTCATGTTCTACCGTGAAGCTAATCTTTTTGTTAATAGTATTAATCCATTTAGTAAATATGTCTAGTTGTCTGTTGGTACCCTTCCAACATAAAAGAATATCATCTACATATCTGACATAATATATAATATGTTTAGCTAATGGAGATTCGAGGATTATGTTTTCTACGTGGTCCATAAATATTTCCGCTAGAAGTGGGCTCAGCGGTGATCCCATGGGAAGACCATCCTTTTGTTGAAAGTAAGTTCCATTAAAAAGGAAATAATTTGTTTCAACGCAGATTTTAATGAGTTCTAATAATTCTTTTCTAATTACAGGATTGATATTGGATTTTTCAAGAATATTTTCAATGATTGTGAGGCATTCTTTAATAGGTATATTACTAAAAAGGCTTTTAACATCTAAGGAGAGAAATTGACAATTATGTGGAAGATTAATGTTTTTAATTTTATTTACGAGTTCTATAGAATTTTTGACGCTATATCGGGGTGAAAATTTGGTATATTTTTTAAAAAGGAAGTTCAGGTGTTTCGCTAATTTAGCTGTAGGAGCATTAATAAATGAAACGATGGGTCTAATGGGTATATTGTCTTTGTGTATTTTGGGTTGGCCATATAGAGCTGGTGCTCTCGAATTCATAACCCTGACTTTTTGCCTAGACCATTTAGTCGGATATATAGTTTTACAATTATTTATTAAGTTGTTAACTCTATTTGTAATTTTAGTTGTTGGGTCATTTTTAAGAATTTGAAAATCATCTGGCAACAAGAAGTCTTCTACCTTTTTAATGTAATCTCATCTATTAAGGATCACAATTGAGTTGCCTTTAGTTGAGTTGAGGGGTAACTTAAAATTGTATAAATAAGTCGTTTGTACGTGGTATATCCACTGTTTGATAATGGCCTTACAAGCCGAAACAGCTGTAACACATAAAAATACTTAACCCGTAGAACTTAATAATAATATTTATTAAAATTTAATTTATTTTAAATTTCGCTAAAAACAAATGGATATGATGGAGTTCTTTCAGAATTGTAATTGTAATTAATTGAAAAAATGTGTAGATTTAAATTAAAGTTGACAAATTTTAAGAATGTATGATAAACTCTCTTATATGTACAAATTGACTTCTTACAAGTGGGTTATATAATATAACGTTAAAATTTGAAATCTTTGGCTATTCTCAATATAAATCCAACGACTTTCATTGTTCTATTGTATGATTATTGATATGTGATACCCGCGATAAATTTTAGGATTCTTAATTGAACTATTTGATTTTATTAATGTGTGTTCTATGTCATGTGGAACGTTTGAGCGAGGAAAGGATGGATAAGAAAATATATGAGGAATAGAGGGCGTCCGCGAAAGACCTGGTGCTATCAAATACTACAAGTATTTGGGGATGGCCCTGTTAAAAACCTCAACATCCGTAGAACTTGTTGAGAAGATGTGTGAATATAGCCGAAGTAAATTTGGTGTGCCAAGATAGAAGAATATGGAGTTCTATCTTCTCTGCCTCTGCCTACCCCTGCGAGGAAACGGTTAGTTAGTTTAGTTAGTGTTTTGTAGACCTAACTAATCACCCCTAGCTGAAAACCGAGTCGACCACCGCGAAGTACAATATGCCAACCAATGGATACAACAATAAGCGTTAGCGTGCTTTGTACGTAATCCGAAAAGTGACGTACAACGAAAACCTTGTGATGCAGTATGCAGGGTGCAGCGCACTGGCCGAGGAGCTGGCTGCAAACCGGTCCAGCCACGAACTGGTCCACATTATAAATCACCATCTCCTCGGGACCCTCGCCAAAAATCCTGGGTTCCGCATCTGGAGCCCTCGATTTTGGATGTTTTTCAATAAAAACCCAAAGACGTAATATTCATAGCCATCTACGGGATTTTCGGGTCTCAAAATTCATATTTATAGGGAAAACAGGATGGGTAAACTATTCAGGGCGTCTTCCCATATTTACGGGATATTTGGAGGATTTATCCCTTTTTATTGGTTATATAGAGCATCTATTCATACGTTCATTTTTATTGACAATTTTCTTTTATTTAAAACTAGCTGGTCCTACTCGGCGTTGCACGGGTTAAGGATTAAGTAAAAAATAAGTTTTTGAGGGAAAACAAAGGGTCCGCTGTTCTCTAAAAAACAATGTTTCCATCTAATGTTAACATAAGTAATTGTAACATAATTGTAATACTTAGATATATGGTATCGCAGACTTTTTATGTCTGTATAAAATGTCCTTTATATACTTTTTATGTCCTCTATAAAACTGTAGTACATTACTTTGCTCTATTAGCAATAATTTCCGCAGCGTACGCAATATAAGGTTTTTTTTTCGTAATTTTTCACACGTTGAGTTACATTATCGAAGTTTTCATACGGATCCCTAACATTTTTGAAAATATTCTATAGCCTATGTTCATCAGGGATAATATAGGATTCTGAATTTGAAAGAATTTTTCAAATCGGTCAAGTAGTTTCGGAGCCTATTCAATTCAAACACACAATCAAATCTTTCCTCTTTATAATATTAATATAGATGAAACTCAGTAATCTCATATATGATTATTCAAATAAATTTAATACTTCTTTAATTGAATCCCTTTCCCTTCCTCTTCCCACCCTTCCCATTTTATGAATTATCATAATTTAAATCTTTGAAATGATTCCTATCATAATTTAAATCATAATTTAAACTTTTATCACATATTCTTATCATTTTTTACTTAGTTTTTATTACACACAAACTAGTTAATTGTTGAAGTTTCTAACAGACCATTTTTATGATCTTGCCAAGTCTTCCGCGGAAGTCCTCTACTTCCATCGACCATCAACACACTCGTTTCATATATATTTTCTTGTGTGTGTCATTGTGCGGGACAAATAAATGAAAACGCTGGAATTTAATTACAGATGTATTATTTTTTTACACTACAAAGTCACTTAACACTATATTTAAATTACAGTATTTCGTAGTTCATCACTCGTAAATAGACACTTTATTACCGCTTTAACACTTTATGTAACATTCACTGGAACATTCCATCCAGTTTTCGCACGTATTATTCGCTTCGGTTTATTTCGCTACATAAGTAGGGTCGCTCAGGTGGTTTGGGCATGTTGAGCGAATGAATGAGGAAAGAATGGTAAGAAAGATATATGATGCAAGTGTTGACGGCGCCAGAAAGAGAGAGCGACCACGGAAGACGTGGCATGACCAGATTAACCAGATACTGGAAGATGGTCCTGTTAGAAGCCTGAACAACCGTCGAGCTTGCATGCGAAGATGTATGAATGTAGACGAAGCGAAAGTTGTATGTCAGGACAGAAGAGTATGGCGCTCTATCCTCTCTGCCTACCCCCACGGGGAAACGGCGTGATGGTGAGTTATTTAGTTAGTTAGGAACATCACTAGAATATTCGCCTGAGTTATCGCAAGGTTGGCCGCCTTAGCCTCGCGGCCCGCGGCTCACTTTGCTTTGTCACCTGTCAAACGCGCTGATCAACAACTCCTCACGCACGGCCTAGCCCCGTATTTATATCCGTGTATCGAGGTACTTGTACTTTCTGGCTTTTTTTAGTGTTTAGGAGACGATTCTCGTGGCTTCTAGATTCTTGTAGATGTTTCTCGAATGTTTCAGACGCCTCCCGAAAGCCGTAGATTACGAGAGGCTGTTGTGGATTTTTCAATAGTATTGTTGTGACAACTTCAAACAACTGTTACTTGACAGGAGTGCGTAATTATTTTTAGCCTCGTTACAATATTTCTTACCATTCTCTCCTCACTCAATCATTCTTCTTAACCAAACCACCTAAGTGACCGTTTCGGTGTATTAATAACAGCATTACAAAAAAATATGTTTATTATAATTTCTTTTTTTTTTTTAATTGTTAATGACTTATTAGATTAGATTAGATCCTGAAGTAAATTATATTATTATATATCATGTGCCTGATATGTCTACCAGATATAACTATTCATTGCTAGCTAAGAACTGACTAACTAAAAATCACGCCGTTTCTCCGCAGGGGTAGGCAGAGAGGATTGAATGCCACACTCTTCTATCCTGGCACACCACTTTTGCTTCGGCCACATTCATACATCGTCCCATACACGTTCTACGCTTGTTGCTAGCTAAGAAATACTATAATTGTGTGTATTAAATTCATCGATAAAGAGATTACACAGGCATGGTTATGAAAACCCTTGCCTGTCAGATACTGTCAGATGCCCTTTCAGATGATTAACATTACAGTACAAATGCTTACTTACTTACTTACTTACCATCACGCCGTTTCCCCGAGGGGGTAGGCAGAGAGGATAGAGCGCCATACTCTTCTGTCCTGACATACAACTTTCGCTTCGTCTACATTCATACATCTTCGCATGCAAGCTCGACGGTTGTTCAGACTTCTAACAGGACCATCTTCCAGTATCTGGTTAATCTGGTCATGCCACGTCTTCCGTGGTCGCCCTCTTTTTCTGGCGCCGTCAACACTTGCATCATATATCTTTCTTACCATTCTTTCCTCATTCATTCGCTCAACATGCCCAAACCACCTGAGCGACCCTATTTTTATTCTCTGTATTATGCTACGATCAGCTTTACATTCATTCCTAATATCTTCATTCTTTACTCTATCATACATGGATTTACCACACATACGTCTAAGGGACCTCATCTCCACTGCATTCAATCTACTTTCGTTCCTCTTCTGCCAGCTCCAGGCTTCACTTCCATACATTAGTGTCGGTACCAGAACTCCATTATGTACCGCCAGTTTTGCCTCGGTAGACATATTTCTATTAGAAATTATTGCATTCAAAGCACCGTTCACCCTATTCCCGGCAGTCACTCTCCTCTCTATATCTTTCTCAACATTTCCTCTTCTATCGAACATACTTCCCAAGTACACAAACTCATCTACTTGTTCCAAACATTCATTGCCTACTAGTATTTCACACGTTGTCTTACTTTCCTCCTTCTCGAATACCATTACTTTTGACTTCTTTACATTCATAATAAGGTCACTTTCCTTGCATACATCATACATCCTGCTAACTAGACTTTGTAGGTCTTGTTCGCTATTTGCCATTAATACCGCATCATCCGCGTACAGTAAACAGCATACAATCAAATCACTCATTTTCGCTCCTATATTCATACATTCCAGTTCTTTCACACAATTATCCATATACAAGTTGAACAGCCATGGAGACATTACACAACCCTGTTTGACACCTTTTGTTATATCAAACCACGGTGTGAAAGATCCATTGATTCTTACACACGCAGTACTCCCCTCGTAAAGGGATGCAACTGCGTCTATAAGTTTACTGTTCACCTTGTAATCAGAGAGTACCTTCCATAACCTTCCTCAAATAACCCTATCATAAGCTTTTTGCAGATCTACAAATGCACAGAAAAGTTTTTGGTTTTTCGCTAAAAACTTTGTAGTTCCCGCATTCCAATCTCGACCCTTTACCTTTGTAGAGAGGCATGATAACTGCTCTCCTCCAATCCAAAGGGGTGTGGCTCTCCTTCAAACATTTATTAAATAGAGTATGAAGCCACGAAATCACTGATGGGCCACCAGCCTTGATATATTCGGCAGCAACGTTATCGTACCCCACAGCCTTACCATTCTTCATATGCTTTATTGCACCCTTTATTTCTTCCACACTTATTTCGCTGACTTCATTCTCGTCATTCATACTTCTCTCCGTGAGAATATCGACGGATTCCTCTATTACAGCCTCCTCGCTCTCATACGTTTCCTGGAAATAATTCATCCATCTATCTTTTATTCTATCTTCATCCATTAACATTTCTCCATTCGCTGACTTAATAGTTTTCATACTATTGCTTTCCGTCCCACATCGAGATTTTTTCACCTCCTTCCAGAAAAATTTGATGTTTTCCCCAAAATTCTTAGACATTTTCAAACCTTCCTCTCTTTTCAGCCGCTCTTTCCTTTCTTTCACACCTGCTTTCACTCTTTTTTTTACACGCATTGTATACATCTTTTGCCCCCGCGTATTCATCTCCACTCACTGTCAGAAGATGGAGCCACGCTTTTCTTTTTTCTTTCACTAATTCCTTTATGTCATCATCCCACCATGCATCCCCTTTCTTCCGTCCCTGCTTAGCTGTTCCACAGACTTCCTTCGCTGACTCGCAAAGGGTATTTTTTAAGTAATCCCATGCATCATCTATCCTAAGATCACTCACCCTCCTTACACTCAGCCTTTCAACAATTTTCCTTTCAAACTTCTCCCTTAAATCGTCCTTTTGTAGATTCTCTTTTTTGATTCTAGACGGAGCCGGTACAGTTCTTTTCCTGGACCGCCAGCCTTGAAACAAGTTTATTCTTGAGACTACAAGAAAATGGTCAGTTTCCATCTCGGCACCCCGAAATACCCGAGTATCAACCGTAGCGGCCCTTAGTCTAGAATCAACCACAACAAAATCAATTATCGATCTTTCATTCCCTCTCTCCCATGTGTATTGATGGATTCTTTTGTGATCAAAAAAGGTATTTGAAACAAAAAGATTCCATTCCAAGCATACCTCAAGCAAACTTTTACCATTCTCATTCATCCTCTTGTCACCATACACACCAAGGGCAGTCTCGAAGCCATCTCTTCGTGTTCCCACCCAGCCATTCAGATCACCTGCGAAGATAATTCTTTCATTGCTTCGTTTCACGTTCATTGCTCTTTAATTAAAAATTTTCCTCCCTACGACTTATTTGCATTTTTAATTTGAATTTTTAACTTGATTTTCAATTGTTCGGGGGACCTTTTTGTATTAACATATTTTTATTTTTCGTACATTTAGTTTCTTAATGTTCTGCAATGTATCTCGATGGATCCATGTCTGATTTTGCCTGTACTGCAAACTTGATTTTTCCAAAACTTTATGTGCAATTTATTTTTCTATGTTCTATAAACTTTTTCACTATTTGATTCATTTATATGTTCTCTTAGTTCTTTTTGCTTTCTTTTTTCTGTGAATTTATTATTTACTTATAATATGTACAATTAAAAGCTTTATGGCTATGAAAATGCCTGCTTTCAATCCCATTATCGGTAAAGGTGAAAAAGATCGTATAAATAGTATAAGTGAATGATAGTATATTAAAAATGTTACGAAATTTTCTAATGCAGTTTTTGTGACAAATATTACTAGAGATTTCCTGAATCAACATAATCTTCGTTCAAATATAATATATGTTACTTATAAAAAAATACCATAATATAAATTGCCTCATGGCTGTAAAAATCTTATTGATACGTGTTTTGACTACTACCTAAAAGGTGTTGAATAAATATTACGAAAATACAGGGTGTAATCTTTATATTTCTGAATAATGGAAATATAATATTAAATACCAAAATTGGCTACAAAACATATACATATTTAGATCATCTCATTTGTTCGCTATTCAAAATATTTTTACTTATTTATATTTATATTTTATTTTTTCACAAACAGGTCCTAGGTGGTCCTGGAGTGACAGTAGAGTTCAAAGAATAAACATTTTGAATATTATATAATTACACAATAGACTTTTTATGATAAATTAATAATAATAATGTCTTAATGATGAAATAAATTGTAAATAATATTCAGAACAAAGTAAGAAGGTACTGTCGCAAATCAATAAATACAATTTAGGAATGAGTTCCTAAAATATTTTACTAATTATTTTTATTATTTTACTCTAAGAAATGCAAAACGGGATGTACGATGTGTTAACTTAACCTATTGCGCGCGGCTGACTAAAATTAAAAAATACCAAACGACGTAACTCTGCAAGAAAAGGGAATATAAACTCCAAAAACATTTTCGACTAGTAATTTAAACAGGAATTTATTAAGTATTGTAGACTAGCTATGTTATAACACTCTGTATATGCGCCATGTGGTTAAGCCCAATCATAGACCTTATAAAAAATAATATTGGGGACCCTACACTTGTACGCGAGAATTTGAAGTTTGGCCGATAATTAACTACTAATTGGCTTCCGGATTCCGGCTCCAGCCAGCATCCAACTGACATTCCAAATTCCAACTAACGCAACCAAAACACTTTTGAACCTCCGTTGAAAAACTAAAATGAAATAATAACCTGCAGTGTTCGTGACAAAAATACTTTGGTCAAAGATCAAAATATTACTTATTAGGTAGTTCAAAAGTTAAAATCTCGAACCTGCGATGGTAATACTCACAAAACAGAAGATTTGACTGTAATTTCATGAATAATATTATAGATTAATTATTACACCAAGCGATCGTGCAAATACCTCTACATAAACATTCCAAATGGCAGGATGAGAGGTAGTTTAAATATGTTTTTTTTAATTTTTTTATTAATTGCTTGAATGATTGCTCCATTTACCGTGCAATTTAATTTAAGAATTTCCATTTAAGAAAGGCAATCGAATTAGTATATGTAAGCCTTACGTACGAGGCACATTGTTTCGTTGTATTGGTGTTTACGGGTATAAATACCAACACAACGTACGCACCGCTTACACATACTAATTCGACAGTCTTTCTTAAATGGAAAGAGGTCTACCTAATATGGAAGTGATCGTTTATCTGATAATTAATGTTGTAATTAAATGCATCGGAATGAGAACTCTGTTGCGCACTGAAATTTATAGTGCGCCTATTCATTATATCCCTTCTGCATTTTAGGATACAAGACATATCATAGTGCCAAAATTCAATTACTAAATGCAAAAATCAACCCGATGAACCATGAATCAATCGGTTTTAGATAAACTAAAGAAAATTTAAAAAGAAAAAAATATCACAATGTCCACTTGTCTTCTTAAACTTTCCGTGTGGAGTCTAAGACGTGGATGCTGATGCAGCAAGAGAGCAGGAAGACAGATGCATTGGAGGGAGAGATCTCATGGACAGCTCTCAGAAGAAAACAGCTCCCTTAAAATGGAATACAAAAGAAATAAATATTAAGCAACTATCTTCCGCAACAAAAATAACTATACTGAAATTCATAGGACATGCCACAGGTTTACGGAGGCAATGGAGAGGCTAGAAATACAAGACAGAGTCGAGGGAACCCATCCCAGTGGGAGATGGACCAAGAAGATGGAGTGCACCAAGAAGAATAATTCAAACAATGTTGTGACGAGACTGTAAAAACGGAAAAAGTTATATGTTTAGTAGAGACGGCAAGGCTGAGAATGATATCGAAAGGAGAGTAACTGCGGGAAACAAAGTTGATGGTGCACTAAATGCAATTATGGCCAATAAGAATCAGTCAAAAGAAGCAAGACTAGCGGTACATAATGGCGTTCTAGTGCCAACCCTTATGTATGGAAGTGAAGTGGAATTGGCAAAAGAGGAATGAAAGTAGACTGAATGCGGTGGAAATGCGGTCACTAAGACGCTTGTGTGGAAAATCTTTGGTCGATAGAGTGAGGAATGAACAAATTAGAAGTGAATGCAATGCTAGCTGTAGTGTGGTAGATAGAATAAAGAAAGGAGTGCTGAGATGGTTTGGTCATGTGGAACGTATGAACGAGGAAAGGATGGTTAAGAAAATATATGAGGCGAATGTTGAAGGCAACAGGAATAGAGGGCGTCCGCGAAAGACCTGGCACGATCAGGTACTACAAGTATTTGAGGATGGCCCTGTTAAAAGCCGCAACAACCGTAGAACGTGTATGAGAAGGTGTATGAATGTGGCCGAAGCAAAAGTGGTGTGCCAGGATAGAAGAGTGTGGCGTTCAATCCTCTCTGCCTACCCCTGCAGGGAAACGGCGTGATGGTTAGTTAGTTAGTTAGTCAATCGAGGATTTTACAGCACTGGACATTTTATAGTAATTTAGAAAGTACATAGCGAGAGTGCCAAGACGTGCGAATATTCTGGAAACCTGAATATAAAGTATACGGCAAACGATACGTAATACGTGTGTGAAATTATTGTGAATTAAAGAAAAGTGTTCCAATTAAATTCGTCCAGTGGCTTTGGAGCTAAATAAAAACCTTATAATAATAATAATATTTGGATAATTTATAGGGTGTACCAGAGCTAGCAGCAGAAACTTGGCCGGGAGATTCCTGACTATTTTATGAGTCTAAAATGTTCAAGCAACCATGACCTAATATCAATAGTTATGGAGACATGCAATATCAAAATTTGCACTTTTTTTTCAATATTTCTGATTTATTTTTTGTAAAAATTTGAACTATCATTACAGTAACTAACATCGTTATGAAAAATTCACTTGCTTCAATACAACTTAAATAAAATGGTAAAAACCTTGTAAAAAAATAAATTTTTCAAGTTTTGCAAGGTTTTTATCATTTTATTTGACTTGTATAAAAGCGAATGAATTTTTCATAATCGATATAAGTTACTGTAATGATAGTTCAACTTTTTCCAAAAAATAAGTAAGAAATATTGAACAAAAAACGCAAGCTTTGATACTGCATATCTCCATAACTATTGATCCAAATCTACCGGCAAAGTTTCTGCTGCTAGCTCTGGTACACCATTTATATTGTTTGCTTTAATTAGTCAATTTATGTAGTAATGTAGTAGACCGCTTTCAGATTTTATGATTTCAGTTTTGAAAAGAGGTGTTGCGGAAACAGCGGCCGTGGCCGCGCGGCCGGCCCTGCACTGTTATGAATAATTAAGTTAGAACTTTCCATAAACATCCGCGCAGTGATTATTTACATTCGTGCGCAGCTGATCGGCGAACGTAAACAATGTTCGGACCGACTGCATTCTAAAACGCGCGCTCTTAAAATCAGAAATGCGCCGCGGCTGCCAGAAGCGACCGCCGCACTGCGACACATGCTCACGTCTTATATGGACAAAATTATTTTTGCAAGCAGGTAAGACTTCCACCACAACTGGCATATCGAAATAACAGCTATACAAAATCGATAAATTTGTTTATTTTAGAGTTTTTATTTTTTAAGAAATCTTTTGAAGAAATGTATGAGATTAGTGTATATTATAGATATCTCACAGAGACGAAACTGTATTAATTATGGGAAAGTAGGTATAGAAGTCGTTTGGGTGTACACAGGACTTATGACCTGTCTTTTTATGGTTGGCTTAAGTGATCACTTTACACAATTGTAACATTCGCCATTTCCACCCATGATAGAATATACCATGCTTATTCATTTTTTGGAAGTTGTATATATGTTCAAATTGCGTGGAAAGCTTTCATATATGAGTTGTAAGCGCCTTTCCATGCGGTCTGTACAAAGCCATTTTCATTCCCCTAAATCCCCACAGATCTACTATCTACAAATCACACTATCATGGGTGGAAATGGCGAATGTTACAATTGTGTAAAGTGATCACTTAAGCCAACCATAAAAAGACAGGTCATAAGTCCTGTGTACACCCAAATGACTTCTATACCTACTTTCCCATAATTAATACAGTTTCGTCTCTGTGAGATATCTATAATATACACTAATTGATTAATAATGTCTCAGTGACATAAATCCAGCACTGTTCTGAAAGATTTGAACAAACTCAAAACATTCTGAAATGTATGAGAGTTACGGGAAATTAAGTGATTCTTTTGAGGTGGTCACTGGGTACCAGGCGCGTGCAGTGGAAAACATTGAAACATGGCTTTTTATTAAACGTATATTTTGGAAAAAAAAGAAATTAAATATTTATGCGACAGATTAATATGGTATATCAAAATACGAATACTATGATAATAATTGTGATAGAAATATAACGAAATATATGTTGTATTCCGATTTTACGTCAAAGTCATGCTGCGATGTTCCCACTGCACGCCCCTGGTGGGTGCGTTGTCAATAGCGTGAATGAGTTAAGGTTAGAAGAAAATAAAAGATACTAATTTGGTTTCGGATGTAGGTTCTTCTCACGCTCCTACAGGCCAGTACGCCCAATTACAGAAGCAAAACACACAAATTAATTGGTGATAAATAGTTAACATGTGTATAAACTTCGTATCCATAGTTACGAATTTTCACTACACGATCAAGCTAACTAACTAACTTATAACTCAATTTATGCAGGACAGCCTAGGACTCAGCCCGACAGACTTCAGTCAGTGATGAATGCTGCGGCGAGGCTCATATTTAAGGCATCAAAGTTCTCTCGGATATCCTCAATGCTGAAGCAGCTACATTACCTTCGCCTGCCGGAGCGGATAAATTTCAAACTCTCTCTGATGGTGTACAAAAGTCTTCAAAGAAAAGCACCACAATATTTGATCGACCTCTGTATCCCAGACAATATCACTGGAAGACGGCTCACACTGCGGTTAGCTAAATCGGAGGCACTCTGCAGGCTGGTAGTACCAAGGAGACCTGGAGCCACCAAGTTTGCGGAACGTACTTTCAGCTTTGCGGGCCCAGCTATGTGAATCAGCTGCCCCAGTGCTGCGATCTATGGAGAGCCAGAAACACTTCAAGAAGAGCCTAAAAACTCATTTGTTCGGGATGTCGCACCTGTAAAGCGCCCTAGGAGCCTCTCTTACGCAAAAATGGCGCTATATAAATTAACATAAACAGACGCAGCGCCCTACTGAAAACAGCGACCGCTTTGCAATTGCAATATTGCAATATTGTCGAGTGTAAATGAAGACCTCATGGCAAGAAGTTGTTAAGTAACATTTTTGTCAAAAATGAATTAATAAGCCCTCTAAACTAAATAATGTACGCTCTTTCCATTGGAAATAAGTTCAGAACTTAAAAATAATTAGAACTGTTCAAATCATAGGGATGAACATGTTAACTACACTTTTTCATAAAAATCAAATCAGTTACTTTTGGGAAGAATATGTTATCTTCAATAATAACATGTTCATGCCATCATTCTGAAATTAACACGCCTTATAATTTGATTGGAATATTTATGGTTAATATAAATTTCACTCTGGCAGTACTGTCATGTATTTGTTTTTATTTGAAGACTTTTATAATATGTACTTATATATTATTTTTCAATAATTTTAAATGGTACATACCATGTTTTGAATTATTAATTAACACGCCAGGTATTTTGTAATTTTGGAAACTGGATGGTAAAAACGGATAGCATTTGAAATGTTGATTGATGTTCGTGTTTTAACAATTTTTAAATGGTGTTATTTCATTTAAAATGAGTTTCAGAGACGAAAAAATGATTGTTAGCTACATTTTTCTAGGGAAAATTAGTATATTTTTATTTTATGTGCATAAATGCGTTTTTTTTACTTTGTAAATACTTTTTTGATATTTTAGTGATGTAAATTAATAAAAATTAATCTTGAATTAGCAATAAAACATATTTTTCAAAGGCGAAATGCAAATGTCTAATTATCTCAAAATGACTCGAATGTTAGTTAACTACTTCTCGCCACGGGGTCTTCAAATGGCGTGCAATCATAAACACACTTGTGAATATTCGAATATTGAAATAGGGTTTGTTTTCATTGCCATCAGGTATGTTTGAAGGAGAACCGCGAGATGGAATCGAATCGTTTTGTCCAGTTAGCGCCGGTGCTAATCGATCGCGGTGCGCCGTCAAGATCGGGGTGACTTTGCCGCGTCCCTCGTCTCGAGAGGTCGATACTAAAAGCGTATGCGCAATGTTGAATTGGGCATAATTCAAGTCGTCACGACTTCGAGGGTACCGCGAGTTCACAGGCGTCCGTAGCTGCCGCCACTGCCGCGATGATAAACACCGCGGGGACCGAAATACGCGCCGCGTTGGTCGCCTCTCCCACGCGAGCCGGAGACTAATGAACTTCAACGGCGTCACAAATAGATCCCCGATATCGTCAGCTGGGACAGCCCCGGCCGCTGGCTCGAAACGTGGAAAAATAAGGATGGATCAAAATGCGTACGAGATTAAATGAGGGGTATAAAAGCAGAGGCAGCCATACCCAAAAAATGTTTTGAATGCAGTCATCGAGGCTACTAGTTTGGAATGAACAAAATCATGTTCCCAAATCACTATTAAAAGCAATGGCAGCAACCAATTAACCCCAAGGATGCGTCACGTGACAAAACGTCAAAAATGACCGCTTCATGCCGAGTGACAATCGATGTCGATTTTAAACTGAAACATCATACGAAGACAGAAATATTCAATAATTTAAATAGCAAAAGCAGTAATGTCCACTATTTGATAGCAAACATAGCAACATCCATTATACACGTATGTACACAAAGAAGGAAAACTGAGTTTTGAACACGGAATGTGAATTGGATAAGTCAAGATGGGAAAAGACAGGTTCCTGGAAGGAAAGAAAGTCAGTAGAGGAAAGCACGCCCTTACCTTTGACCTTTGGTCCAGGTTGAAGGAAACACAACGCTAGTTTCTCCCTTATCAGAAGGGCAGTAGATCCTGAATTGTTGGGGGGCATCTTATTCCTTATCAGAAGGCTTTAGGGAAGGTGGTTGTGTTCAGTGACATCTGGTTCTGTTCATAAAGATCGAACACTGAGGTTGTAATTGTTTTTAAAATCTTTTTTCCAATAAGATCAACGTTTCATAGATTCCAGAGAAATTTCCTTGTGTAGGGACCAACCCACCACTGCAACCTATTTATAGGGATTGAAATTTACATAGCCCTGAACTGTTTTGGAGCGACACTACTACGAAAAGTCACCCCCCCCCCCCAATGAAAATGAGTAGTGCGATCTGCTCGAAACGTCGGGAGTACAGTGATTCTTCTCACGACCAACTAACGCGGAATATCCTATTACGCCATGTCGCGGGATAATGTCCCTGGAGGGGTAAGCAAAGCGGATAGAACGGCACACTCTTCTGTCCTGGCGTGTTGCTTCATCCTGTTTCATATATCTTCTCATACACGCTCTTCGACTGTTTCAAGTGGACCATCCTACGATATTTGGTTTATCTGTTCATGCCAGTTTCTAACAATCTTCGTGAAGTAATGTAAATGCTTTAAAAATGATGTTGCATATAGTGCGCGCGTTGCCAGTATCAAAAAATAACGAAATCGTATTAAAAAATATTAAAGTAGCTAGTGAAAGTAATTTAATATCGGTAGAATATTTTATACTAGCGGTCCGTACTCATTTAGCCATGTTTCCCGATTAAAGATAAAGGGAAGGGTTGAACTAAGTTTTGGAAAAGATAAAATTGCTATAGTGTGCTTTTGAATATTTTTAAAAAATCCTTACCTGTAACGTCATTAGCTTGATATCTACCGTGGTTTATGTCTGCCGGCGGTGGTTTTCCGGACTGGCGAGTCCTCTGTTTTTTGTGTTGTACAATTATATTTTTATTTTTTCCTCGGGGGAGTGACAACTGTACATTGACTGTCTCTACGGTATTTCCTCAAATATATGTATATAGTTTCCCATAAATAAATAAGTAAATAAATAAATAAATAAATAAATAGATAAATAAATAAATAAATAAATAAACAAATAAATAAATAAATAAAATAATAAATAAATAAATAAATAAAATAAAATTATAAATAAATAAAATAATAAATAAATATATATCGTCGCTGTATATATAATTAATCATATGTGACGTTTTAGCACATTCTGAGATAAAGAAGCTAGTAGAAGTAGTTACAAGCCTCAACAAACGGCGAGCTTGCATGCGAAGATATATGAATGTGGATGAGGCGAGAGTTGTATGTCAGGACAGAAGAGTATGGCGCTCTATCCTCTCTGCCTACCCCCACGGGGAAACGGCGTGATGGTAAGTAAGTAGGTGAGATAAACGAATAAAACTATTTTTAAAAATAATTGCGCAGACAACATTTATAAAAAATATTTTAAGTAATTACTAGGCAGACTTTCCAGATGAATGGCAAAGTTTTTTTAGTATATCTCCATTATTTTTATGAAAAATTGACAAATTGATTCGTTCATTTATTATATATACAGCGTAGATATCTCATTCTATTGTATTGTATTGTTTTGTTTGCTATTGATGACAGTGAAGCGGTTTTGTGTAGACGCCTCCCCGCGCCGCTTGCACTCATATTTACTCTATGTACTCGAGTTTAAGTAGCGTGGGGAGGATGACCACATAACATAAAAATGCCGAATTTTGTGGCGATAGTGTAGGGCTGATATGAGACCTGTTGCTCATAAAACGGCCTTGGGTGTATGGTGGGGTCTCTCTTCACTGCTTTTTAATATACTTATAGTCTGTGATGTCTATGCATAGTTGATTCCACTGCACTTGGAATGAGGAGCTGAAGAATTCTGTATTGTGGATGGGGATGGATAGTGAAGAGCTCTCAACTGAATGGAGTGGAAGACCTTATTTATTTACTTTTTATCTTATTCTGCGCTGTATATAATATGGGTGCTGTTGATTTAGTTATTTTTTGCTTGTGCTACCGTATTTTCTGTTTCTGCTATTGCTAATTCGCTTGTTTTTATACTGATGCTGATGTTGTTTTCTACATAGCTACTATACTTTTACTTCTTGCTGTTTTATTGTTTTTTTATTATGTTGGTTATATATTAATAATTAAGTCTTTCCTTTCTAGTAAATAATACATACAGTAAGTAGTCACTGCGTTTAAAATCGATTGCTTATTCCGTTAAAATGTAATCAGCCGACGACAAGACGCTCGCCTGTCATTACTCATTACGCGTATTCACGTATCGGAGATGTATAAATAGATCTTTAATGTGGAATAATTCGAGTCCACGGACCGGCTGAATTAATTTCAATTGGTATCAATTTGTGAAGAAGCATCCGAAGCCCCCTCGGAGTCTCCCTATTGGGTCAAGACCGCGCCGCGTCTTCCGCTCTTCAAAACGCATTTCTTCAACTCGTAGCTGTCCGTCAAATCTCTCTTGACATTGAAACAAAAGTGGGCCAATCTCACGCAGCATCATTCGTATCAAATGGCACTCGCGTGTGAAAAAACGCCACTCATCACACGAGGGCTACAATATCAATGACATTAAATACAGGAGAACATTGTAGACTAAGAGCCAGCGACCGCCAGACTTACGTTATAGTATCGAACCTGAAAATTTTCTGTAGATGTGCAGTATAGTGGGTAAGAAGGTTTAGATATTATGGCATTGAGTTTGGGGATTTACCAGTATCGTTGTCGGTACATACCAGTAATAAAATATACCCTAAAATCTATTACATATTTGCTTTGAAGGGTGTTGTAAAACTATTTCGAAGAATTCCCTATTCAAATTTTAGCTGGAAATAAAATAAATAGCCACTAGGAGCTGCTAATAATGAAGTCTGGTTTTGGTGAAAATAAACGTGATCCAAGAGAGTTCAGTTCAGATTTCCATTTCATAGCAAAATAAAGATAATAGAAAAATATTGAGAAGAAATAGATATACCATGATAGAGAAAATAATGAAGACATTAGGAAATAATGTAAAGCTAATCTTAGCATAGTTAAGACTTAAAATAAGGTCGCTCAGATGGTTTTGGCATGCTGAGCGAATGAATGAGGAAATAATGGTAAGAAAAGTATATGATGCAAGTGTTGACGGCGCCAGAAAGAGAGGACGACCGCGGAAGACGCGGTATGACCAGATCAACCAGATATTGGAGGACGGTCCTATTAGGAGCCTCAACAATCGTCGAGCTTTTCTGCGAAAATGTGCGAATGTGGATGTTAAGTAAGTAAACAATCTAATTTGGATCATCTTCTACCAGATATTCTGCCAAATCCAGGCTTCACTTTCATACAGTATTGGTACCAGAATTCCATGGTGTACTAACCAACTAACTAACTTGCCATCACGCCGTTTCCCCGTGGGGGTAGGCAGAGAGGATAGAGCGCCACACTCTTCTGTCCTGACATACTACTATCGCCTCATTCACATTCATACATATTCGCATGCAAGCTCGCCGGTTGTTGAGGCTTCTAACGGGACCATCTTCCAGTATCTGTTAATCTGGTCGTGCCACGTCTTCCGCGGTCGTCTTTCTGGCGCCATCAACACTTGCATTATATATCTTTCTTACCATTCTTTCCTCATTCATTCGCTCAATTTGTCCAAACCATCTGAGGGACCCTTTTTGAATTCTATTAATAATGCCAATGTAATGTAAAGCTGATTCATTCCTTACATCTGCATTCTTTACTCTATCATAAATTGATTTCCCACACATATGTCTGAGGGATCTCATCTCCACTGCATTCAAACTACTTTCGTTCCTCTTCTGCCAGCTCCAGGCTTCGCTTCCATACATAAGTATTGGTACCAGATTTCCATGGTGTACTTATTAGCTGAAATAAATGATTTATACACGTAAGGTTTTCCAGAACGTTCCAAAGACTACTAGCAGAGAACTTTACCGTTTAAAAAATAATTATTATCTATCTTCGTCTTCTTCTTCATCAGCCTTCGTTTCTCCACTGCCAGATACAGGCCTCTTCCTTCCCTTTCCATCCTTCCTTGTTGTTTGCTAATTGTAGCCAATTCTTTCCCCCCACAGCGGCTATATCGTCGACCCATCTCTTTTAAGTCTTCCGAAGCCTCTTTTATTCCCCAAGGTCTCCATTTCAAAACTCTGGGAGGCCATCTTCTAGCATCCTGCCTTGCAACATGTCCTGCCCATTGCCATTTTAGCTTCGCTACACGATCCATGATATCCACTACTCTAATTCTGCGGCTAATTTCGTCATTTCTAATTCTATCTCTTAGGCTTACTACGAGCATGGATCTCTCCATGGATCGTTGCGTGCCTTTGAGCTTTTCTACACTTTTCTTTGTAAGGGCCATAGTCTCCACTCCATACGTCATCACTGGCAGTATGCATGATTCAAAGGCTTTTCTTTTTACTCCCTTTATTCTAACTCGTGGGGTCTGATTGATTGATTGATTGACGCAAAAACTTGGATCGATTTTTAACCGAGCTGAAACTTTGCAAGCAGACTCGTGGCGACGACCAAAAAGGTCTATTAAATTTTCTTTAAAAAAATTAATAATTATAGTATAATATTGGATTTTTAAAATTTTTAATGGTTTTTTTCATACAACTGAGTAAGTTGTTTGAAAAGACTGCGACGCGTCTGGTAGACACTAAACCTGATTATAGCATAATTTTGGATTTTTGGAAATTTTTTATTACTCCCTTTCGTAGCGTCGCTCGACCGAAGCCCAACACGTAGGTCAAGCGGCAAGCCAGTTTCCACTAGTAAATGAGAAAGGGAGTATAATAAAATCTTGGTTTTTATGGGTTAGTTTTTTAGGCTAATTGGGATCTCTTTGTTCTCGAAGATACGTTTGAGTTTATCATTAATTACATTATCTATGTACTGAATAAATAAATTAAATATCCTTGAATGATGATATATACAGCTTAATAATTAATCTTGCAGAGGGCCTAGTCTCGCGTGCGTAGACTCCTTTGGTTTTTAACATGAAAATATATTCCACCCGGTGCCGAGCTGTTGCTAGTGGGTAGGTAGACTCCTCGGTGGTGAAATCTTCATGCCGGGCATGATCGCGCACCGCACGTCGCGTCACGGCCGCCAGTATTTCAGGCAGGAGAAACGTACCGAGTGACCTGGAAAAATACACTGTCGTATAACGTTTGTTACTTTTTTTTTTCGGGAAAAAAAAATTTACAAAAATTTATTTTCCCCAAAGTTTTTTTTTGGAAAAAATTTTTTCCAATTTTTTTTGTCGAAAATTTTTTTCCGAATTTTTTTTCCAAAAAATCTTTTTTCCGAATTTTTTTTCCAAAAATTTTTTTCCCAAAAATTTTTTTTCGATTTTTTTTGTTTTGCAATTTTTTTTTAATAAAATAAATAAATACTTATTCCTTAGGAACCGACGTGTAATAGTACCGTCATACTTGACGGGTTACAGCGAGTGTTCTATAAACAATACAGTTCTATTGCAAGAAAAATATTAACCACAACATCAACAATCATAACACATCAGCCCTGATGTTGGACCCTGCAATGGGATCCGAAACATCGGCCAAAAAGGTCATAGAAGCCCCGCAAAAAAAAACAGAAAACGAAAACCAGAAGCTAAAATTTAAATTAAAACCAATGTTTCAGCTATAATGATAGAAAAATCACATTTGGTCTGCCAGATGTCTTGACATTTCATATTGAAACATCGCGTCGCGGCTATGTTTCGATTTTTGGAATAAAATTCCCAATTAAATTGAGAAAAGGTTTTTTTTAAAACAAAATTATACATATGAAACAGAAGACACGTAGGAAGAAGAATATAAAGGCAAGAATATAAATATGAGTGCAAATATACTAAAATGATATATACACAGAAAAACTAATCGATGTAATGGTTATGAGTTATGATTCTCGCCTAGTAATCGAGTGGTCGGTGGTTAGAACATTGTTCCAGGATACCAGCAAGTTAGTCTTATTTTCATAGCGCAAGCGCTTGAAATAAATGGAAAATAGTAAGAATATTGATGAGACACGTATTTCGTGTTCGCATTTCTATTTAAAAATAAACATAATATAATAATAACATATATTATTACATATATGTCGAAACGAAACACTTAAAATCAATAAAACTTTTATTCAATACACAAAATAGCTTCTGCAAACACAATTCCGTAATTTGCGCTAATTCTGCACTTGAATATGCCACCTGCCTGTGGTATACTTTAATTTAATATTTCTAATCGCACGGATTCACAGTTCGCTGTCTATTCGCTCATATCTACAAGCTTCGCCGCTATCAAAACAAATATGCTTCCCTCGCTCCCATTGTGATAATTTGTTTTCTCTAATGTTCATTCACATTACCTTGCATTCCACCAGTTTCCAGCTGTTTCCAAATTATTCTTAAATGTCGAGAGTGTCTGCCGTCCTTTTCCATAGCACTTTCAATTCCTAGTTGCTGGAGAAGACATTGCACTGTGCCTCTGCATATCCACTCGATCAGAAGAAGTCTTTCGGGTCAACGCGTGTCGCGTTTGAGCAACTTAATGCAGAGTGCAAATGATACTGTCTGAAGTTGCTGTATTGAAACAATTTTTAGTTGTGATTGCAAATAGGAATATTGATTTCTGCTCCCGATCACCAATGCCAACGATATCAAAGTTGCAGTGTGCAACTGTGCTGCTACGTACGCCACCACCAACGCCTAGCATCCAGCCACATCGCGGCCGCCTAACTCACGGCTGGCCGCTGCAACGGCTTGTCTCCGCAGATAAAATTCAAAAAGTAAAGAAACACTTTTTAGATACCCACAAGAAATGAAGGTTTTCACAAGAGGCGTATTTTCGGCCAGCCGGTACTGTTTGATTTAATAACGCCGGGCACCATGCGGTGGCAGTGTGTATTTTTCTTTATTACAACCGTAAATATTGCTCCGCGGTGCATCCCAGTCAAGTGCTCAGCCTTCAACTCCTCACATTTCCAGACTGACTGGCTGACTCGCGCTCCACGCTCGATAATAATAATGCCGCTCTTCTCGTTTTGACACAACGCGTGACTTACTGCTCCCTTGGCCCAAAAGTAAGTGGCTGCCTGGCTTTTCTTCGCGTCTACAATCGCGACAAATATGCGCACCTTTCACTACCCTTGACCTCTCCGTATTTGCAATTTTATACTGGACCTACTATTTGACACCTTCAACATATTGATATTTTATCTATGTTAATTGTATGCATTAAAAGAGAGGCGCATGTTGCGTATACCGTAGACAGTGAGACGCGCAAATGTCTTCATATTACAAGAACTCGAAATAAAGAAGACACTCTCAACCAATTATCTGAGACACATTATCCATTTTTTTTGACATTTTACCAGATTAGCGACAATAGGCATGATGACAGTATTAAAGAATTAAAGAAAATATTTTGAAAGAATGATCCAGTTTTAATATAGGTACACATTGAGATAGATAAGAGATTAACTGAAACACCGGTCAGAGCGAATGAAGTCACGCCTTAGTAATCACCGTGTCTCTGAACTATTGTCATAGACACAATGCAATGTTTACTTAGGCTTGACCTCACGTAGACGCCATGATACCGCAAAATTAAATATAGGCACATGAAAATGCAATTATTTGCGTAAAAACTTAGTTTATTAATGTTATTTTCGATAATAGTAGACGTTTAAGGGTCTTTTCATATAAGCTTGCAATTAAGTTAGTGTATTAAGGGGCGTATCCGAAAACTTAACACAACGAAACAATGCCTATTACGCATTGTACCCACACTAACTCAATTGCAAACATAAGTAGAAAGTTATTTCAAAATCTGTCATCATGCCTATCAGGCGCACGTGTGGCAAAAATTTACCCCGCTTCTGGGAAACTGCGGGGAATAAAATATCGGCTATAAAGTCTAGGCAGACCTCAGATCTTGAGTGCGTTTTTATTGATAGTGTGGCTCGCCATTTTATGCGATTTAAATTAACCATCGCACGGCCATCGTGACGCCAGCATCTTGAGAAGATAAAACTTTATTTTCCGGGTTTAAATTGGCTGGCCAATAAACGGGCGAGCCACGGCCTCGACGGCCAGCGGTCACATGTTGGCTTTATGGCCGCGAGGACCCCTATGAGGTCTGCACGCTTATTTCCTCAATATAACCACAAGTTAATTTCACACGCACGCGTTCCACGGGTAGGTACATTACGTCTTTGAATCCGAAATTTTATTCTCAAAACAAAATAAGTTACATACAGTTGAGAATCTAACTGGTGGAAAGCCCTGGATCACCCTGTAAAAATACGTTTGCCATGTAAATAGCTTCGTCTCTGTGAGTCTTCTATAATTTACCTTATTTATTGAAATCTAACTGTTAGATTGCGTTATTGTTATATGCTAACTATTAAAATATCCGACTTTTTTAATTGACACCTAGGCAATAGGTAGTGAGGATAGAGTGCCACGCTATTCTGTTTTGACACAACTCTCGCCTCATCCACATTCATACATCCTCGCATGCAAGCTCGGCGATTGTTGAGGCTGGTCATGCCACGTCTTCCGCGGTCGCCCTCTCTTTCTGACACCGTCAACACTTGCGGCATATACAACATAATTGTATATATTTCTTACCATTCTTTCCTCATTCATTCCAAACCACTCGAATCACCATTTTTTTAAATTATTTATTTATTTAACGCCCTTATGGACTTTTATAAAATATACAAAATATATATTTTTTTAAATAACATAAGACAGATATACAGTTAAAAGGTACAAGTACATATAATAGAATTGTGTAAATTAAGATTGCTGTTAAAAAATTCAAGTACATCTTATAGATTTGTGTAAATTAAAAAGAGAAGTTTAAATTGTAAGAAGAAAAAGAAAAATTTATTATCCATTTAGTTGAGATGTAAAGAATTGTATCAACTTTGTCCTATACACAGTTATATTATCAGCAAAAATGTCAGCCGCCTCTGCATGTTCATTCCCTAATCAGTGTAGTCTGGGGATTATATACACAACGCTGAGATCAGCTTTACATTCCTTACGTATTTGTTGATTTTTTACTCTATCGTGTACGTTTAAGTGATCTCATTTCCACTGCATCTCCCTTTCTGCCATCTCCAGGTATATATAGAAGTTCCATGGATATATGAAATGTTTTCTAATTAATTGATATCGCACATAGATGAAATCCCATACCCCCCCCTATCAGGCAGCCAAGATTTGACACCCCTTGATTTTTTAATGGAATTATCTCAAGAATCGCGTTTACTTGGATAATCCAGACACAATAACTTAAGGCGATTATTTGTCAAGAGATAGGCAACATCCCACGCGCTTTGTGTCATAGTGTTTCAAAACCTAGGTACCAGATTCGAGAAATACCAGCAGCGAATGATGGACATTTAGACGACAATATTTTTAAGAAACTTAATGGAATTAAAATACGGATCAAAACTAAAAAACCAAGGAAGAAACATCTTCTTTAAATAAATACAAAATAATAATCCCTTCGGTGTTTGAGGAGGTGTTTAAGGCCGATCCATAAATTGTTCCGTCACGCACCGAGGCTTTACAATGGCGAAGGCAAATGTCGCTATTTATACACCAGCCCTTAGTAAACAAACGAAGTCGCATATCTATTTGTTTGCCGAGGAAGGGATGTGAGCTCTATTTGGATGTGAAATTTCTTTGTACGCAATCTGTGTTGGGTCGTTTCATATTTCTGTCATTTCTGAAGGAACTGTATGCTCAACTTGAGACACAAATAATCTTGAACGGAATTTAGCGTTAATGGTATAAGACTGTATCAATATGGTCCGACGTGTTGTGAATGCCCTGACAGGAATGGTACGCAGGACGAAGGTGTTCACCACAAGACCACAGTCAATGATATAGTCCAACGAACGACTAATATGAAATGAGTTGGACACCTTAAGGGCCGATCTTATAAACATCCGTTGGTTAAATTTCAGGCCAAAGAAACTGAAATTTGATACAAACATCAATTTTTCATCTTATAAAGATTCGTTGGTCAAATTTTAGTAAAATTTTACCGAGGGCCCATACCGACGGTCGAACCACCAGTTAACCATCCGTTAGTTAAATGCTATGACAGTTTGGGGTATTTTTTTAAGGTTAGGTCAATTGTCAATTTGTGTTCATGCTGTTTGTTTAAAAATTAATGTATATTTATCGCGATGCTACATTTTCAAAGAAGAATGTCTTCAGATAGTGATGTTGTTCCACACAAAATGGTGAACGGCAACGATTTAGTAGATTTGTAAAATAGGGAGGTTGCACGATCCGATGCCTGGCCGCGGACACGCGAGTTTTGCGAGATTTTAATCAATAATTAATTAATTAAAAAATTAAAAAATTAAAAATTTTAAAAATTTAAAATATTTAAAAATATTTGAAAAATTACAAAATTTATATTTCTACACTTTTATCACTTTTTACTGAACAGGAAAGAGATTTTAAATAAAACACAGGTTCAGACTATACAAAACGGTGCACTGAACCAGGAGAGTGACGGACATTACGACCGATAAAGCACAAGAAAAAGCGAGAATTTCACACTGCCTGGTCCATTTCACCTTCCTTTATTTATACCAAAAAAATAGACATAACGGGATTTTAACGGTCATAATAGGATTAGTCTTGGGGGGGAGATAAATCTCGAGATGGTGCAGTAGCGGAGAGTGATGGACCACTTGCATCCGCACGGAAAAGAGTTGCAGGCGCGTGTAATACCGTGCCGCTGTAGTGCTTAGACGGCGCGTTTGGCTCGTCTATCTAAGATTGCTCTCGTTTGGAGAGACGTACATATGTATAAATTATATCATTTTGGGCGCCTGACACATCCGCATATGAATTTAATTATGACTAATGTGTCCGGATGTGTCAGCGACCGTAATTCGCCTCAAAAGGGTCGAATCTTATCTCTCGACATATCTCCCTCAAAACCAATCCGATTGTTTATTTTTTAGTGAATCCTGACAGGAAATGACATGCCGAATCCAACGGTATACGACATGCCAGGTTTTGTGCATTTTTTAAAAAATTCATCTCGCGAATTTTTTCGTATTACGGCCCGGACGCCCTTCACGGGACGCCGGCGTGTGGTCCATAAACCCAGCTTCACCGTATTGGATGCCGCGTGAGGGGTGCGCGCGCTGTTTCGGGCTCCCTTTCAGACGGCTACCTGCCAATCTATTGCGCAGTTAGAAAAAGAAATGTAAAAAATGTATATATTTAATGTTATTTGTAATCCGCGAGATCGTCGTCATCTTCCAACAATGAGATGCGCGTCTCGCGGGTTGTCTATATGCACAATCCCTGTTATCTCCCGTCAGTATTCAGAATTAATAAGACCGCCAAAACCCAGTCAGTTTATTTTTCAAAAACACAAAATACAAACATAAGAAATACTTAAATCTAACAAAGACATACATAAAATTATGGGCATAAAGATAATAAATAATACAGAAAATCATACAGTTTCGTTGAGGCCTCAAACGATATAGGATTATACATGGTTACAGCACAAAATTATCAAGACATAAAGCAGATTAGGTATACAATATTGACAAAAAGGCAGAGATAAAATATGGAATGACATCTTACACAAATTCCAGACAGTGTACACATATATAGTAATAACCAGGGCATTCAGTAGTTTATAAAAATATTTTCCTATCAAAATGTTCACCTATATAATATTTAATTCAATCTAAAAAATGTCAAAAAGGTCTCATATTGTGGCGTAAATTATCGCATAGCGGGAGATCCTCCGCGTGCTCGCAGTCCAAAATAGTGATAGCTTGGGCCCGCCGCCGTCAGGGTCGCATAATCGCCTCGGCGCCTTGGTGTCGGCGAAGCCGCGGGTTTGCTACCTGTAGTACCTTCATTGACATTATTTTGTGCTCTCTGTCTGGAATTTCGCAGGCATAATTTTTTAAGTATCGCGGGACCATATCCCATGCGAAACAGATGTCGAGCTATTATATAAAAAAACGAGAGGGAAATTTTGGGTTATATTTCGTCTCTGACAGCTCAAAAACTATAGACAAGTGCAGTAAAGTATTGAGATATTTACCGACGGTTAAAAAAAATTTATACGAGCGTTGGTAATATTTACTAACGAATGGCTACCCGTTAATAATCCTAACGATAACCAAAAAAGTTACAATCGGAAGCAGAAGCGTAAGTCAAGGTAGTCAAAGTTGAGAATAGTTAGTTGAACACAGGAAACAGATTGAGCAATAGATTGTTCCCGTAAGATCCTTCAGAGATAGGTCTTAGCTTTGTTGTTCACCGTGTCCACGCCAGGTCTCAGAGTGCAACTTGTTTTCTTTTGCACAGTTCTTGAAAAAAAAGTTTAATTAAATGCCTTCTTTTATCTATATTTTCAGAATACAAGGCGGGTTCGGCACATTGTGCACGAACTTCGCTGGCTAATCAAATGCCGTGTTCACCGGTCTAACTGACTTTTCAATTTCAAACTGTAATTTATGATCAAAATATCAACATGCGTACTCTGTACTAATCTTAGTACCGTGTACGCATGTTGATATTTATATTTCTATATACGTACATATCTAACTAACTAACTAACTAACTTACCATCACGCCGTTTCCCCGTGGGGGTAGGCAGAGAGGATAGAGCGCCATACTCTTCTGTCCTGACATACAACTTTCACTTCGTCTACATTCATACATCTTCGCATGCAAGCTCGACGGTTGTTCAGGCTTCTATCAGGACCATCTTCCAGTATCTGGTTAATCTGGTCATGCCACGTCTTCCGTGGTCGCCCTCTCTTTCTGGCGCCGTCAACACTTGCATCATATATCTTTCTTACCATTCTTTCCTCATTCATTCGCTCAACATGCCCAAACCACCTGAGCGACCCTATTTTTATTCTATGTATATAAACAACTAAACCTCTTGGTTAAAATTAAAAATTAAATCTAAAAATTAAACCTCTTATGGTTTTAGTTGTCTTTTTTATATTTTTTCTTCTTTTTTTCTCTTTATTTTTCTTTTATCAAACAATATTCTTAAATACATTTATTAAAAGTACGAGGGTCAAAGCTCTCGAAGGACGTCGCATCTGCAAATCCTTGCGCAACCGTTAAAACACAACAGGACGCGCAATAAATTGTGTAAAATTAAATCTTTTTGCCTTTCAAGGCGTCTTTTTGACCTTTTTTCTTTGTCCGAATATCCGTAATAAAAGTGTGAAAGAGAAACTTTTGGGGATTTTATGGTCGTTTTACAGCTTCTTAAGTGTTCCCTTGATCCCCTTCCCGGGCAGCCTCTCAACGAGCCGAGATAAAACTAACATTTCTCGGACATGCCAGAAAATGGAAAGTTTATTAATTGCTCATGAAGCCCTAGCCGTTTTTTGTATTTCCCTTATCTCCCTCTGATTTACAACTTCAAGAGTACAAATTGCAATTACTCGACGATTAACTGATCCAAGTAACACTGCCAAAAGCTCCATTCACTCATTAACTTTTACTTCATTTCCTTCTCCTTCTTCTGCAAATGCTGTTTTTAAAGGTGCTTCAGTAAATTGGAAGCACAGACTGAATGCTTAGGTACATGTGCGGAAAAAAGCTAGACAGAAAAAATATCAAATTAAGAGTGAATTTATCTGTTTAAAGCATCATTTGATGTTTTCACTGTCTTAATTTGCGGCAAAATCGACGCTAGCGAAACTAACGCTACCAGATGGCACTATTTACACGTTAACACAAACAAACTACGATTTAGCTACCTACAATTTTGTTTGCAGTGAAAGTTAAATTTTAATTGGCATTTTGTGAAAAACTGAAGCAAATTAAGTAGAATTTCAGCAATTAGAGATCGTAGGTCGTTTGAAGTAACAAAAACGGAGAGTTCATTCATATTGAAATATATATATAAAATAATAATATATAAAAAACTAATTTGTTTATCTTTTAGTATGATTCCACAATCAATTATTTTTTTTATTCTTTGGCTGTTAACTAATTAGTCACATTATACATTAACTAATGTTATTAGTTATACATTAATTAATGATTAACTAATAACTTATAACACAATGTAAAAGTGAGATTCAAACATCCCTCATTTTTGATGGGTTTTTAATAGGGTTTACTAATTTTTGACAAGATTTATTGTATGTCGAAAAATTCACCCAGTCCACGCAATACAGGCAATGGCGAGTGAGCTTAGTAGTGTAATTTTGGAAATATAAATACTGACAGCACAATAGGAAAAAATAAATTACTACTACTACCCATAATTTCGTGCTTTCTAAGCGATTGCCGCTTTATCTAAGACACATAAAAAGTCTAAAAACATTCTTCATTTGTGGAGTATTTAAAGTAATAATAATAATAATAATATTTGGATAACTTATATTGCGCCGTTTTCGCGAATACTCACATTAAGGGCGCTTTACACAGAAAAAATATTATCTTACAAAATAACTTACTGCTAAAAAAGAAAAAAAATTATTTACTATTACTTATTCACTAGGTGGCATGCAAGAAATGGAATTAAAATTGAATACTATAATAGTTGGGGGTGCCTGAAAGAATTAGGTGTTTTCGCGGAGTGCACAATAGGAGTGGAAAACATTAGCTAACGTTGTTGTGGTCAGATTCTATAGGTTTTTATAGGATTGTCTAAATAAATGCGTCTTAAGTTGTTTTTTGAACTGTGGTAAGCTGTCTGTTTGTCTCAGTTTATTAGGTAGTTTGTTCCATAACTTTGGTCCAGCCACCGCGAAAGCACTATCACCGAAATTAGGCAACAATAATAATTAAGGTGTAAACGACCCTCTTCCGTCTCTTCCAAAGGGTCTTATTTAACAGAAATAATACTCTAACACGATGGTTGAGATTACTTTTTATTTTGGATTAATTACAACAATTAATAAAAGCACAACTACATTGATGTGAACACTCCCGTAGTCAATCTACTTCTACTGAATCTATGTGAAGACTGATCAATAATGCATCTAGTTAGAGACAAGACTCTGCTTATATGGGATTCTAATCCAAACAATTAGGATGATAAGTATGGAACATCGGGCGGCTCCGGGTCAAAGTTACTTTATGATAAGACCGGGGTCGTTGTAGGGACTCTAATTGATATTAATATTTGAATTTACATTTCTGTTTACAAAACTAAAATGTTTATTCCATGTTTATCATTCCTATACAATGTTGATTTATATAATGGTTGGTATAGGTACATTACACCATCACCCTTAGATCAAAAATATAGGGAAATCTTTAAATGACATAGATTTTTGATCTAAGGGTGATGGTGACACCACTGTAAACGACCCTCTTCCGTCTCTTCCGCTAGTGCGACCGATATTGCTCTTTCTAGAGTGTCTGGTTGGTGTGTTTTCACTGGTAGAATTAATTCTTCTTTTAGTCCGGTTATAAAAACACACTTAGCTTGGGATTTTAATAGATCTATGCAAGCTTCTCGACCGTCACTTGACATATTTTCTGATAAATTATTTAATAATTTTATATAGCAATTTTCTACCCTAGTAGAATACGAAATGACATTTTCGTTTGGTTTTTGAGTACAGGAATTTAATTCGAGTTGCCATTGATTGTTTGTTCGTTTATCTGAATACGCGGCTAGTAAATGTGATTTTAATATAGGAAAATTTTCAAAGTTTCTATTTCTTATTAGTGCTCTAGCATTACCAGTAATCTTACTTTCTATTAATGTGTACAAAATATTTTCTAAATTTTTATCTATTAATCGAAGGGCTTTTTCACTATTGTCCAAAAACTCGAAAAGTTTTGTTTTATCTACATCAAATTTGATTAACATCTTCTCTGCAATATTTAAATCTATACACTTGTTGATTTTGGTGGTTTCTTCTTTCTTTACAGACATCTTGAAGTATTATTATTTCACTTATTAATTTTTTATTTCTTGAATATGTTGATAGTTTAAAACTTGAGTTTTGAATGTTTGAACACAAAATTTGCACGGGGAGTGAACACAACAATGATTGCGACTTACATGAATAAAGTTGTAGTTGTCTTCATCTTCTTCCTTCTAGCAGCAGACTCGCTTCCACAGCACAGGTAGATGAGTTTGAAAAGGACTTGAACTCTCTGGATTTCAGTGATCTATCAAGACTTTTCCTGGACGTTGCCTTTGGGATATATATGATACTTGGTTGAAATATCAATCCCACTTTACTTCTGACACCACTGTAAACGACCCTCTTCCGTCTCTTCCAAAGGGTCTTATTTAACAGAAATAATACTCTAACACGATGGTTGAGATTACTTTTTATTTTGGATTAATTACAACAATTAATAAAAGCACAATTACATTGATGTGAACACTCCCGTAGTCAATCTACTTCTACTGAATCTATGTGAAGACTGATCAATAATGCTACTAGTTAGAGACAAGACTCTGCTTATATGGGATTCTAATCCAAACAATTAGGATGATAAGTATGGAACATCGGGCGGCTCCGGGTCAAAGTTACTTTATGATAAGACCGGGGTCGTTGTAGGGACTCTAATTGATATTAATATTTGAATTTACATTTCTGTTTACAAAACTAAAATGTTTATTCCATGTTTATCATTCCTATACAATGTTGATTTATATAATGGTTGGTATAGGTACATTACAAGGCAACAATATCCAAAAAAAAAATGCATTCATAGAGGATTACTAATTTATAATGTTCTGAATTTGAGATTTTATAGGAAACATAATCCTCGGTGACTGCATTCAAAACATTTCTTTGCTTTTATACCCCACATTAGATACAGCGTATATAAAGCGCTTATTAAAAATTATTAAAATATTAAAAATGCTAAATTGCTATGTAAACACAGTTCCGTTGGAGTTGACTTTTTTTTTCGGCTACGTTTCCCCAAACCCAAATCCCGACCTAAATATGTGTGTCAAGATTTGGATAACTCCAAAAAGCAATTACGGTTTTTACAACCTGACCCTAATCTCGGGGCCGGACCCTTATCTGCTCCTCTGCACTAATGCAGCACACAACGCTTTTGAAATATCAACAAAGGGTATACAGTAACAGGCAAAAAAACACGCCTCATTGAATACACCACGGGACCACAGTATAATAAATACATACAGTATGTTATCTCGGCAGTGTCCTTGAAATAAATACCTACGGCCGCTTGGTACTTAAACTTGGTTAAAAACGCACCAGGGCTGCTCATTGACTGACTCTTTATGGTTTGGGGTGCCATAAATTGACCTAAATGTATGCGTGGGAACGTCTCACACTGCTTGCGTCCGCACGTTACTGCAGCCCTGCGGCGACTGAGCAGTTCGAAGTATACCGAGATTTCGAAGGGTGTCGTTTCGGCTGTTTGTATGAAGATATAATACTGTATGCTTTACTATACTGTGACGGGACGGTCGGACATGAGGCGCGCACGTTTGTGAAAAGATCCCAAAATGCAAGACATATTTTGGAACTGAATTTTGAAATGCTGTCAGGGCTCCAGTGGTGGAACTGTAGTCGTGTTAGGTGAAGAATAAATAATAATAATAATATTTGGATCGTTTGTACAGCGCCGTTTTCGTGAGTACTCCCCTCAAGGGCGCTTCACACAAAACAACTAAGTGAATTAAAACACTTATTTACTATTACATACTTACTCACTAGATGACGTGCAAAAAATGGAATTAACATTTAAAACCATGATAGTTGGGAGTGCTAGAAATAATCTGGTATTTTCGCAGAGTGCATAATAAGAGTGGGAAACTTACGTAGTGATGTAACGGCCTGATTCTATAGGTTTTTATATGATTGTCTAAACAAATGGGTCTTTAGCTGTTTTTTGAACTGTGGTAAGGTGTTTGTTTGTCTCCGTCTATTTGGTAGTTTATTCCAGAAATTTGGTCCAGCCACCCCGAAAGCACGGTCACCAAAATTGGATTTGTAGACGTGATTTACTTCAACTAACCTATTTGTATTATATGTTGATGATGAGCGAAGAGTTAGTTGTCTGTTATTTGCGGAAAATGGAATGCAGAAGTCGGTAATGTGTTGAGGGGCCATGTTGTGAATAGCCTTGAATATTATGAGGCATAACTTATATTCAATCCTCTCTGGACATTTAAGCCAGTGAAGGTTTTGAAGATGGTGTGAGATTGCACAGACTTTGATACGCCTGTAATGAGTCTTGCAGCGGCATTAAATACCGATTGTAGTTCGTTTATTTCCTGTTTCGAGAGATGTGCATAGATACCATTATAGTAGTCTAAGCGAGAGATAACGTATGCGTTTATTAATAATTTTGTTGCTTCTGTTGGGATGCTTTTTCGGATAGATTTAATACGGCGTAAATGATAAAGTGGAAAATAATATTTTTTATTATTTATCTAATTGATTATAATACAATAATTACGGAGAAATTGTTATAATATATGTATTATTCCCAATAAATTAGAAATATTATACAATGCGGTATGAATCTACATGTTATTAGAAAGAACAAGGTTTAACCTTCTTCTTCTTCTTTTGTTAGATCCTTGATCTGTGTTGATAGATCAGTCCTGGTCTTGTGACAAAGACGTCCAGCTCTCTCTCCATCTCTTTGGTGGTCTCCCTGGCGGTCGGCGCCCCTCTGGAACCCCGCGCATCACGGCTCTGGGAAGTCTCGTCTGCTCCATTCTCTCGGCATGGTTCCTCCACAAACGCCTTCTCTGCCTTCTCTGCCTTCTCCATCTTACAATGTCTTGTATGGGCATTGGGTACTCTGTCTCTTGGGGTCTTAGCGTCTTCGGTTTAATCAGAAAATACAAAAATATACTGAAAAGGAAAAATTGTATACAGATACCGATAATGTATAAAGATATTCTTATGAAAGAAAGTATGTTGTCAGTATCGCCAGTGATAAATGCAGCGTTTAGTTAAATTAACAAAACCACTTACGAACCTACTTACCGCCGTGTCCCCCCGGTGGTAGGTAGAGAGAATAGAGAAACACACTCTTCTGTCCTGTCACAATTTTCACCTCATCCACATTCACACATCTTTGCAAGGAAGTCAACGTTTATTGAGGCCTCTATTTTAATTCTATTCACTAGGCTAAGATTATCTTTACTCGACTCTAACGCAACCCTTGATCGGAGGTCAAAGGCCACGTAGTTTATGGACGCTCCCTAACTCAAAATATAGCAATGCTCAATTATCTTATCAGACCGGACTAGGGAATGCAATCCCGATCACGCGAGATCGGGATCCCGCGATATCTCGAGGCATTTTACGAGATCAATCCCGAACCGAAAAATTCGACGAGATTATCGGGATTGATCAGCATTTTTTATGTTTTGTATGTTTAATTGTATACGTGTACAGAGCTTTTAGTGAGTATTAAAACTTATGTTCATGTCACATTCAAATAATGAAAATAGCTTTGAATAATATTTGCTGTATTTTATCAACCTAGCATAGTAATAAAAACTACTACTAGTTAGTAGTTTTTACTCTACTACATTGACTGATTGATACTCGGAAAAACGCCTACAAAAGCTTTAGCGCAATGATTAATAATGAACATTTAAAATTTGTGATATAAAATGCAAGGCATTGTCGTTAATTGCTATTCAGCCCTATAAACAAAAAAAAACACAAAAGTATTCGGGATCCCGCGGGATTGGAATTCCTAATCCTAAGGGATCCCGAAAGGGCGATCCCGACTCGGGATTGCATTCCATAGACCGGACTAATACAATCCTTTTCGTTCTGTAATCAAAATCAAATTAAGTCTACGAACGATGATTAAAGAACAAATTCCTAGCAAACACTTTGATATTTTGAGGTTTCCTGCCCACCGCGTCACCCAATTTCAAGAAGCCAGTTCCGTCACTGGTCACTGAGAATCGTGGAAGTCATTATTCATACCCTACACCATTAATTTATTTGCAACCTCAAATGAAATCATAGGTTCATGTATAAATTATAACTTTAGAACAATTTTTTTAAATTTTAACCAATCAGGAGATCAAAGCTGGGAACGGAGAACCATTGTCCACCCTTGATTAGATAATGATGTAGTCAAATTGAAGACATTACGTGTCTACATAATGTATATGTACCCGCCTAACTCAGAAATCGTTTAATGTACATGACAGAAAAATTCCTACACTCCTAACTATTTTTCTCCCCTTTTCTATTATTTCGTATATGTAAGAGATGTCACCAAAAATATCTGTTGCTTTTCCTCCCCTCCCTCCCTTCAAGAGACATCAGTTATGATGACTATCATTACCGAGAAGAAAAAAATTCAAAACAATCATGAGGACTATTTAAGATGTAATAGATACTGTGTGATTACCAATTAGAAGTAAAATTTGGAGGTCCACAACTTATCTTACAAGAAGTTGATGGGAATTTAGACTTACGCAAACAAAACTGGCAGGAACACCAAATAGTTTATATTATAAATATCCCGCAGCGACGAACAAGAGCACCACACACGAACAAGAAATCAAACTAAAGCAAAAACTCCATAATTAATGTAAACCATAATAAAACCAACAAGAAATCAAACTACGACAAAAACTCCATAATTGACTTGATTGATACCAAAAAGATTTTTGCTTAAGCTTTGAGCAGTTTACTAAAATGATAGGGGTAAACTTGCGAGGTGACACATTTCCCCTCACATATGCGCGAGGGCATGCACACACACACACCTACTTACTAACAACTATATGTAATTGGCCACATGCTCTGTCTAATTTTATTATTTATGTAAATGAATTATCAATTGCTGTAATAAAACCTGAAAAATAATAGTAATAAAAGATTCAGAAAATGTGAAGGAAGTGACTCGTCTCACAATTTTTCGTAGGTTAAGTGCACAATATGTGAGAAATAAATTTAATATACGGCCAATAAGATGTCAAAGGAAACAAACTAGCGGTACATAATGGCGTTCTGGTGCCAACTGTGACGTGTGAAAGTGAAGCCTGGAATTGGCAAAAAAGGCATGAAAGTAGACTGAATGCGGTGGAAATGCGGTCATCAAAACGCTTGTGCGGAAAATCTTTGGTCGATAGAGTGAGGAAAGGACAAATTAGAAGTGAATGTGATGCTGACTGTAGTGTGGTAGATAGAATAAAGAAAGAAGTGCTGAGAAGGTTTGGTCACGTAGAACGTATGAGTGAGGAAAGGACGGTTAAGAAAATATATGGGGCGAGTGTTGAAGGCAAAAGGAATACAGGGACGTCCGCGAAATACCTGGCACGATCAGATAATACAAGTATTGCAGGATGACCCTGTTAAAAGCCGAAGCAAAAGTGGTGTATCAAGATAGAAGAATATGGCGTTATATCTTCTCTGCCTAGTTAAGTAGTTAGCGTGATATTTTTTTATGTTTCTGATACCAGTTTTATTCTTTTTTACAACTAATTAAAAATATACGAATAAACAAACAAACGTTGATTAATGCGGTCGGAAAAGAAAAGAAAAACCACTGCCTCAGATTCTTCAACCACGATTTGCAGCAATCTTTCCCTGCAGTAATCCCACGAACAGTTATTTGTGAGTCTTTAAAGACGGAGAACTTCCTGATCAAATTATCCAAGGCAATGATTTACAAGGAAGTCCATAGTCCAATTATTCCGACCTGCCATAAATAACTCAACAATATAACAAATGTGTACATACAGCCATGTATTCACTAGGGGACAAATTGTCCCTCAACAGCACGCGCGGCATAGAGTCTACGTGACGTTGCAACGTCGTTCACTGTTCCGCGACCTCGCGCACAACATAGCGCGGCATTTCTACGTGCCGTGGCAACGTTGCCATGCGCACGGTACCCGAGCATACTCACTGCAACATTCCGCGGAGCGTCAGTACCACGTGGTATGTTTACGAGTGAATACGCATGCGCTGTATCTGTCAAGATGACAATGCGGGGAAAACGAAATCGTTCTCGAACTCATCGAGCTGTATCGATCGAAGATCGCATAGAATGTCCGTCCTTCTTTCTCTTTGCAGTAAATAATTTCGCATTCTCCTCTTTTTTCTCCTCTTACTTTTCGATAAACTCATTAACATAAACAGATACGCGGCTATCATCATAACCTCATAGGGCGATATATTTCCGCGACGTCTTGAAAACAATAATTATTTGCAAAAAGGACCTTGTTTTTAATAATATTCAATTTACTACAGTAAAACCTCGTTAATTTGAAATTGCGACCCAAAAAAACATTTCGAATTGCGCGGACCCCCGTTTTCGCCAAATGTGATATCGCAGCTGTCATCCATAACCTCATTGGATGACATTTCCGCGACAAGATATGCGAGTCCCGGTGTGTACACGTCAAATGACCGCGTCATTGTCCCCGAAACATGAGCGTAGATGTTGATGCGACATGTCGAGCGGACTGTTTCGCGATTTGTCCCCTAGTGAATACATGGCT
>JADDOH010016952.1:0-12750 GCA_016648135.1 Agrypnia vestita | reverse complement strand
AAATGAAGTGAAGTAATTGTAGTACTTCGAAATGAAGTGAAGTAAATGAAGTGAAGTAAGTGAAGTGAAGTAATTGAAGTGAAGTAATTGAAGTGAAGTAAATGAAGTGAAGTAATTGTAATAATAATGAAGTGAAGTATTTTTCCCAAATAAAAATTTGGCGAGCTAAAAAAAAAAAGGTCAACGACAAAAATATTTAAGATAAATGACGATATTTTCTCCAAAATAACATTTGGCGACCTAAAAAAAAAATAGGTCGCCAGCCAGATTTCTTCATTCGATTCTAAAAAATTTTCAAACCATGGGGGGGGGGTTGTTACAGTTTCCAGAGATTTCTTCTTCGTTTAGCTACATCAACTTCCCAAAAAAAAAAAACTTTTTTTGTCCGTAAAAATGCACTATTTAAAGTATGTTTTCTCATCCTTTTCGTAACTTGTGGGGGGGGGGGGGGGGGGGGGGGAGGGTGGGGGGGGTTCATTAAGTTTACCGCGATTTCTTCGTTTACCAACATCAACGTCCCAAAAATTTTTCAAACTCATGGGGGGGGGTTTTTACAGTAAGTCCAGAGATTTTCGTCGTTTGAGCTACCATCACTTTCAAAACTTTCCACTTTAAAAAATCGCACTATTTAAAGAGTATGTTTCTCATACTTTCGATAACTTTGGGGGGGGGGGTTCTTACAGTTTCCCGAGATTTCTTCGTTTACCTACATCAACTTCCCAAAATTTTTCAAACCATGGGGGGGGGGGTTGTTACAGTATCCAGAGATTTCTTCGTTTAGCTACATCAACTTTCCAAAAATTTCACGTAAAAAATGCACTATTTAAAGTATGTTTCTCATACTTTCGATAACTTTGGGGGGGGGGGTTCTTACAGTTTCCCGAGATTTCTTCGTTTACCTACATCAACTTCCCAAAATTTTTCAAACCATGGGGGGGGGGTTGTTACAGTATCCAGAGATTTCTTCGTTTAGCTACATCAACTTTCCAAAAATTTCACGTAAAAAATGCACTATTTAAAGTATGTTTCTCATACTTTCGATAACTTTAAAGTGTATGTACTTTGTAGTGTTCGCTTTGAAATGAAGTGTGCTATTTGAAGTTTATACTTTCAATAACTTTGGTGTTTGTAGTTTGTAGTGTGCACTACACATCAAAGTGTGCGAAGTGTAGTGTAGTATTACATTGTAGTAGTGAGTACAGAGCAGACCCACCACTAGTACCCACCTATAAATTCATTCACCTTTTATGTCGCTCATCTCATCATAACTATTGATATTAATAGGATTGATAGGATTGCATTGATGTTAGATCATCTTCGAAACATAATTCAAGCAAGAATCTACCTGCAAAGTATTTTGGACTAGCTCTCTTACGCCCTGTATATATGCTTATTTATTAATCTTAAAATAATGCAAAGGTACTTAAATATATACCTACATGTATCCAAAATATACGAATAAACGCAATACTCTTCTATTCGTAAAATCTGTCCAAAATTTACACAATACATATTTTAGAAAATAGCTTTAATTTAAATTTAGATATTTTTCGATTCTTTCATATTTTCTCTGGAATTTCATTGAATATTTTCATCGCACAGTACATCATAGTTCTTTGGGATTAAGACTTTTTTCTATATGGCAATCTTCCGCTTGTATTCTAAGGATGCTTAAGGACGTCTCGAATGTCTCGAAGGCGCAGAGTAAGCCGTGACTCACAGACTGTATTTTATATCCAGAGTAAATGATGCAATTATCTTATTTTCGATTTCGCCCAGATCATCGTGAGCGATCCGGGTATCGGTACTATACATTGCAATGTGACGTGCGTGTTACTAATATTAAGGATACGCCTCGATGGTGCTTTTAGTATATGACACATCGAAACCAAAGTGACGTCATCCGAAAGGTCTGTTTTCAGCAGGAGCGTCTGTGAAAAATTAATCGGCATATCGCGCAATTAGAACAGCGAGGGATTTTTTTTGCTTAACGCGTAGTTTCTACGTTCACGCTAGATGTAAATCGTAGAAAGAAGTAAAACAAATTATTAACAGCCACATTGCTAAGTGTGATACTTTATATAAGTATTTCAATAAAATCAAAAGCTTGGGGCGCTTCCTTCTTGCACACGCAAAAACACAATATATTAAAAGTAAGTTTTTATAAAAATACAAGTCATAGGTACCATGATACCTCGGCATTATATACGTATACAATACTTGTAAAAGCATGCTTTTAATTTTATTGACATATGCATATTTTCTACTGTTTAGTCATTCATCACATTAAATCTCGCAATCAACCTAACCCTCAAATATCACTTTTAAAATAATACAAACTGACAGATGTCACCGGCATGTACAATGTTCGATAAATAACGGGTCAGAATTAATTTTTTATTTACTGAATAATTTCTGAATGATTTTGTAAAACGAATATTAATGATTATTGTAGTCATCTCTCTGCCAAATTTCAGAGCAATTGGTGGTTAGAAAGTGGGTCAAGTATGGATTAGAAGATTTGTGGCGGACACAAGTGAAGCTAAATAAAAGCGTGTAAAAAAATACTGATTTAAATGGTGACATTTTTGTTTTCTGGTTGATTATTATGAAGCCCCAGCATTTGCAAAATTATTATTCTTCATTTTACTCTTTTTGAGAGCAGTTGTGATGTGTGGCTGAACATTGAGAGATTAAAAATAACATTAAATAAATTAGTCTAATCTAAAATTACCTATGTATTATGATCCCTGATATGTGTATAGTCCCACTTTAATATAACGTCCCCAAATATGGATTAGATAAGATTAGAAATCGGACCGCCGAAGTGCGTTACATGAGGGGAATACCAGAAGCAACATTATTAGATCCGGTGAATAAGGGAGACCCTCGGAAAAGAACCGCTACGTCTACACATACACAGGTCTCAATTAAGGTGACTTGACACGTCTTGCGAATCCCAGAGGAACGACAGCCAATGTGTGCTTGTGCAACTTCGGAGGGAGGGGCCCCAGACAAGGACAGAATGGGACCTGATTGGTCAACAAGTGCTGAAGTGAGTCTTTGCTCCTCCAACCCTCTTAGGTTAAGAGGAAAAAGATGAAACCTTACGAAATCTCTTCTCAACGTGCTAATTACATTAAGGTAATATCACAATTTCAATCTTATTACGAAGTACAACTGCCTAAAGTAAATTCAAAAGTATCCAAAATAAATTTTTTTAAATACTGTACGAGCACGTAATGTTTTTTCTCTCTGAAATACAACCGAGCAGTAAGCGCGTGAACAAATTAGTGGCTCACCGGTTTACAGTATACCTGGCATCTTTTTTTACTACATCGGGTTTTATGATTATTTTAAATACGTAACTCTAGTACCTAGTCTGTCCTGTCTAGTAGTAATGGAAGAAAGCAGCTGTTCTGGCTGAGAAATATCTGAGAATGGACCGGGATAATAGTCGAGAAGCTGCTGCGAGCTACGAGTAGATAGAGATGGTTTCTCTCAGGTGATCGTCAACATCGAGGGAACCCGACAGGATACTAAAAGAAGATGAGAAGAACTCTAGTATTGTATTGAAACGTTTTACTAACACTGCTATTCATCCCGTGGGTCCGTGGGTCAATCTTAATGAAATAAAAATAAAATTTCATAATCATACCTACTATATATTTATGTTTTTATGTTTTAAAAACTGAATTCAAATTCTTGCAGTTCCGCATTGCCGCTCACCAAAAAACAGGTTTATGCTAAGGATAACAGTAACATAAATTCAATTTATTAAAAATAAGGATAAATGCAAATATATTAATATAATTAACAAGAACATACTTTGTTTACACCACTAAATCGTTGAAAATACCAACATGTTTCGGGGCCAATGATCCCTTCATCAAGCAATTAAAAAATTAAAAATCGAAGTTAGACATTAATAAAATATAAATTAAATATAGGGGAAATGAATAAATAATTAAGTATTATTATGAAAAGAAATTTAAAAGGTAACTATTTGCAAAAAGGACCGGGTTATTTATAATATTTAATTTACAATTAACACTTTTTCTATTTTTTTTTAAATTTCTGATTTATCCAACGGTAATCCTGTATTATTTGTATGTAAAATTTGTAAATCCTTAAAAGAATGATACGTTTCCGAAAGTTGATTAGAAATATCGGAATAATTTTTGCTACATAAACACCTTAACTCTAACATCAAAATTTCAATACTGGTGGAATATATGAGAGGACCGTTGGTCCCGAAAAATGTTGGTGTTTTCGACAAATGAGTGATGTAAACAAAATATATTCTTGTTTTTATGTTATGTATAAAGATATTAATGATGTCACCACAAAATCACTTTGAAACTTTTGAAAAACCAAATACATTAAATTAATGAAATCCAAATATGTATATTCGTTATCCGTGTACACCAGGCTTATGGTCAGTAAATTGAAGCATGAGTTTTGCTCCTAAACATATATTGTGGAAAAGAGCAAAATTAAATATTTATCTGACTGAGTATTTTGAATGGTAGGAAAATATTCCTAATAACGCAATACTCTCGTAATAACGAGACACATATTTTATTTCGTAGAATTTATAGTTTGGTACAGCTTATTTCAAAGTACTGACTGACTATCTGCCACTAATACACGGTCTGGAAAATTCGCACAATATTAAAAAATAAGTTCTTATAAGGTAATAATATTTAAAAAAAAATTAAACATGGTGTAATTAATGATTATAAGTAGAAATAAACAAATAATAAGATAATTTTTTAATCAATCAATTAAAAAAAATATATTTTTCTGTTATTTATAATACATGGTCTGTTCAAAAGTATCGCGAATTTAGAATTTACGCAGGTTACGTATATTCGATTTTTTTGTGGCGTTTTGTTGGTACTTACTTATATCTCTCACTTATGCCGACAAGTTCGGCCGTTTTGAATGTTCAGTTAATTTTTGACAGCTGCTTTTCTTGCACGTGTTTTGGCTTGTCTTCGATTTTTGCCTATTCCAAAAAATGGATCAAAAAATGGATCAAAAAATCTGCATTAAATTTTGTGTGAATAACAAAATTAAGTGCGCGGACGCATTCCGAATGTTGACTGTGGCATATGGTGAAGCTACCTTGGACCGAATCAACGTTTATCGGTGGTACAAAATGTTCTCAGAGGGCCGAGAAGATGTGAACAACGAAGAGCGTGCCGGACGCCCGAGCACGTCAACATCAGACGAAAACATTGATGAAGTGATGAAAATAGTATTGGCCAATCGTCGAATCATCCGGGCGTTTCCGGCGGATTGCTTCGCGCAAATTGCGCATAACTTGCAGGTAAACCTTGTTGACCGTTCTATCCCGTTCAAGAACTCATGATGCACCACGCCCCTGCAATCGAAGAAAACTGTAAGTAAACCTTCACATTCGACCGAATTTGGCGCGCTTTTTCTTGGCTCGGCTTCCATTGGGATGATTGAGCTTTGGTTTCCACGTCATAATCATAAATCCATGATTCTTCACCAGTTATGACTCTCTGGAGCAAATTTGGGTCGTCGCGGACAGAGTCCAACAGCTCCTTAGCAATGTTAATGCGATGCTGTTTTTAGGTCCTCAGCAACTTCTCTAATGGTGATTCGACGATTGGCCAGTACTATTTTCTTCACTTCATCAATGTATTCGTCTGATGTCGACGTGCTCGGGCGTCCGGCACGCTCTTCGTCGTTGACATCTTCTCGGCCCTCTGAGAACATTTTGTACCACCGATAAACGTATTGCTTAATGTTCCATTTATTTACTACGACATACTTTTAAAAAGTATTTATTTTGACCTTTTCATAATTGTTTCAAATTAACGTTCTCGCAGTATTTAAAAAAAAAATCAAACGTAGTGAAACCAGCCGTGCAATCAGTGCAGACAGTGTACCGTGAATGGTACCCACCGCTTACCCAGAACCGTTCTAAGAGCAAAAGCTTCCATATCGGTCCTACTCAATCGTCTCCAGGTTGACAATTTTCTTCTACTAACAAGCAGGACCGTGCTGCTCCGCACCGGTCGTATAAACCGTTGCGAAGCGGCACGGCCGCTAACAACGTTATAACAATAACAAAACGAAAACCAATGTAAAAAAAAAAGCAAAAGCAATGAAAGCAACGCCAAGCCCGCGCGTACCGAGGGTATATAGCAAGTGTCGGCCTCACTGACAGCCTTCATACAATGCCAAGCCGGTACATTTCCCGGCCGTGACGATAGTTTTCCATTGCAGGCAAATCACTGCGGATTAAGTGCAATTATTAATGTTTACGGCGAGGAGTTTTCCTTGGAAAAGTGCCTTTTCTGCCGCACGCTGTCCGAGTTCAGCAGCCGCGCTGCCGGCCGACCTCCTCGAAGGGCAGCCGCTTCCAGCTTCGGCGCGTGAAGGTGTTCTGGTAGAAAGTGAAACACCTCTCGTGTTCTAGTTTTTTAGAGACCGATAAATATTTTTTTCAATAGTAGTATATTGAAAAAAAGTGTCCAGCTTTTAAGCACTATAGGAAACTTCCATGTCTCTATAATTTCTATAAATTATAAATAAGTAATTAGTAACGTAAATATTAAAATAAAGAATGAATGAAATTGTAATTCTCATTTTGCCAGGATTTGAACGCGGAATGTTCCGATCCGTAGACAGATTTGTCATAGTAAAACACGCAATGGGTGACATCGAAAATTTATCGTATAAAAAGCTTTTAAAAGTAACGCAAATGCGTGTGACGCTGTCCTTTCACCATTTGAATACCTTCTCAGGTGCCCAAAATAGTTTATTAAAATAACTTGCTTAGTAGCGTAACTATTTACTAATAGTTTCGCTAGTAAAATTTTGATTTGTGAAAATTCAATCCGCCTCTGCACGAAAGCGAGCTGGGATGAACCGAAAATTACTATTACTGGAGTAATTAAGCTAATATCACCAGATCGATCACCGATGGACATGGTTTGTATTATAAATGATGTTCCCCGGATATTATTCCCCGAGGTCTAACATAAGACTTATTATTATTAATATTATAGCATTTATTTTAACAGCGTTGTCGATCAACCAAATATTATCTATTGTCCAGCTTTCTCAACTAATCAATCAAATGAAATGGTCGGAAAGGTTCCACCATTAACAAATTAAAAAGCAAAAGTACTAAAAATGTCGTCAAAGCATCCAAACCGGGTGATAATAATATACGATCATAGATGGAGTTAAAGAATTACACAACCTTGAGGCATCAAAGATACATTAAAAATCTTTTTTTCCATTTTATTACCGTCGTTTACGGCATACGTTGATTGATATTTCTCGTGAATAAATTATTTTGCAAATTTCAAAATGGCCGAGTTATCAAGCCGGTGGAGATAATCTTGTCGCCAGAATTAGAGTAAGTTGAAAAAGTTAATTTTTTTACTGTTAAATGGTGCAATGCATGTTTTACAGGAAAAGGTAAGAAATATTTTTATTTTAAGAATGCAAACTTTGAAGTCGCAATCCTCCATAAATATTGATAGCGGGACATAGGTGTCATGGCATTTTCGATTCATAAATTTAGGCAGGAATATATCTGTAAGGTAATGTCTAGTTCTGTTACACCCTGTATAAACATTTTGAACCTTCCATGTACATAAATTTAAATTAACAAATATTTATTTTTCTCTTTAACTGGCACTTACAGGTATTATTATGATCTCACTGTCTATGAAGAACATACAATAGAAAATAAAAAATCTTCTTCAAATAAACACTTGCTACAACTTCAAACACGTCAGAGTCGCGTCTAAAGAAAATATATTTATTTAAAACAACCATCCTAGGACGAGCTACAGGCTAGTTATTTATAATTACATTATATTTTCTAAACGATGTCGTATAAAAAATATCAAAACAGATAGCTTGGCGAATCGTGTAAAATTATCGATGTATCGTCTTAATCATAATAAATACAGAACATGACTTTGGGACTATAAAGTTCTTTCTGTGTTAAAAGTTTTTATGTGTACGACTTTTTTGGCCATGTTTCGGATTTCATCGCTTCGCAGATTCAACAACAGGACTGAGTATCATATATTCGCGGCAAAATACACCAGATAACAATCAGAGGATTCTAGATAGCCGTGACATTTTGGTCAATATTGACGTTTTTATATCAAACTTTTGACAGTAATTTTCACTTTAAAACTGTATTTCAAATATGTTTAAATTCCCAGTACTCACAGAGATAGCAAGAAAACAAACGAATATTTTAATAGCACATGCAATATTTTTAGGAAAACAATTAATATTTGAATACTAATAAAATGTACAAGATATATTATATAATATTACGTGCCAGAAAAATAAATAGGTATATTTTATTATTATAAACTACACAGCATCATTTTTATGAAAATTTCACCTATCCAGTACTAGTCTTTGTTGATAATAATTTCGATTTTTTTTTCAAGTAGGTACACCTGTACATTATACACGTTTGTTTGTTACAGTTGATTTATATGCGGTTAAGATGAGACTGCTGAAGATAGTGGCGAACGAACATCCACGGTAAGAGGGAACCTCGGTAGGGAACCCCTTCATCATTTCATAGAAAGATCCCAGATAAGCTGGCTCGGGAATGTAATCAAAATATCAGCCGAAAGATCATCCCCAAAGATTTTCCCGGCTATCCCGAGACCCGGTGGGTTGTCTCCAGGCAAAGCTCCAGGAAAAACAGATAAAAAAACCTGCGGGAACACAGGTTTACTTTCAGACACACCGTACCCTTTCCTGGGATAATGGGGTTAAACACGCAGTATAAAATATGTACAGATATGAACTAGACTAGTTCTTTAGGAAAGGGGAACAGGTCACAGTAGAAGAATGTCTCCCTTCGCGTAAATTTATACTGTAATTAAAGTCTTTATTCTCGCATAATTAAATCGTAAACAAGACGTATTTAAAAAAAATCCAAACCGAGTATAATTGTCTTTATGTAATAAAGCGCGACTTATTTACTAAAACATAACGTATTTTTTACAATACGCCTTGCTTTTTTTTAATTTTTAAAATTTCAAAACAAATCCCTTCAAGTAAAAACGTCTTCTTATAATAAAGCGCAACCAATTTACTACGATATTATACTTTTTAAGAGTATTAAATGTGACCTGTTCCCAATTGTTCCAAAATTTACAAGCCCGCAGTATTTTTTATACAAGGCAGTAGACGTGGTACCAAATTGTGGACAAGAATTTTTACTTTTTGCTTTTGTTTTTTATTCTTGAAATTCAAATCGTGTTAAAAGTTTGCACATCAACACGAGAAGACATCACCATTGTTTTCATATTTCTTATAAGAAAACAATTAGATATTTAAAGAGATTCTTTTTATACACAATTTAAAGAAATATATATCAAATGCAAATGCGCATTTTTCATTGCAAAATAGTAATGGAAAATCACACAAAAATGATCTTTTGGTACGTAGTAGAACCAACGATGTACAAAAATACAAAAAAATAACATTTTTAAAACAAAATTTAAGGTGTACATACTCGCACGCGGGGTGCGACGTGTTTTATGTCTCTCTACGTAGGATATGTATTTCTAGTTCAAAAATTTTCTTCAGAAATTCAGCTAAATAAATAAACAAATAAAAATCTCCACGATAGAGAAACGAACCGTGACCGGTGAATATAGCAATTTACAAATATGTCATTAATTCTTTATTAATTAATACTAGCTTGCTACAAAGTTTACCACAAGAAATTTTTAAATAAAATTAAATAAGAAAGCATTTAAGTATATCAAAAATATAAATCATTCCAGTACACAAAAAACAAGCATTATACGATAGTTCGAGAATAGCAAGATGGCAGAATTTCTCGCTTAGCAGGTGAAAGAACACAGCGACCGGTGCTCGGCGCCTCCAAATTTTGTTTTATTTAAAAAGACTTTGGAAAAGCTTATGATATCAATTCCGATACAAGTGAAAATAAAACACAAGGCAAAGAGAAAATATGTCAAAATATAGCGAAATTTTCTAACAGACTCTTTCTAGGGTCGCGTCGGTGGGGATGACTATTTTTCGATTTTATTAGGGTATCCGCTGAAAAAACCTATTTCTGTATTAATTAACCGATTGTTTGATCAGTAATAATAGTAAAATATTAGAAAACACAATTTTTGCGTTTTCCGTCAATCAAATACGTTTTCGCAAAAATCTATGCTTTTTCATAACTTTTTCTTTACTACTGACATTGAAGTAAGCTCATGTGATGATTGTGATGATCATATTTTTATTATAACGCCTCGTGGGATTACCGCCAAAAATTATTAATTCATATTTTATGTGAATGCAGTACCTAAGCGACGAATATATGTATCGGTACATGACCGTGTATGTCTGAAAAAAGTTTGTACGTCCTTTGGCCCATTGATATAGGGTAACACCAATGATATAATAAAATATAGATACGTTACAAGCGTGAAATCTTGGCAACTCAAAAGTAAGGTAATTGCCTTACTTGCATTCGTTATCGAACGGATCATCGTTGTGATCAGGCGCGACGCTACGCGGAAAAAGTAACAGAGTATCGTACACTATTGTAAGAATGAGATTGTTATTTTATTCAACGTGACTTCAAATTGCCTGATTTTTCTGTCTACACGCAGAGCGTTTGTGTATCGAGATTGTTGTCTCTTTCAATGCAATATTTGCTACATATGAAAGGCTAGTATGGGAATAACGTATCTATATTATAATACGTCAATGGGTAAGACCATTTTTCAGGTTCTAGTTTTTCCAAGAAAATATAGTCCAATATTATTTTCAAATCATATAACACTGACAAAATTTACCAAAACAATAAATAACCCAAAATCGGTGTGTATTTGTCCAGTCCAAATATATTAAGTAAACAAAACAACATAAGCCTGATTTTTAGAAAGAATATGAACCGTTAAAATTGCGATTACTCCATATTACGTTTTAGGAACTTACCAACATTTGGCAGTAACCCCACGATATTCAGTTCTGACGAGAAATAAGGCAATGCTTTGTACAAAATAAAATTAAAAATTAAAATAATTGTGACACCGGAAGTTGTTACGTTATAATCATCATGGCATTCGGTACAGCGGCTGTACCTTACACGTGCTTTACTATGCAACAAATATTCGCGACGTGCGCGTGCGGTGAAAATAGTACACGTGCGTTAATATTTACCAAATACAGTACAGTGACGCACATTAACAATGTTTGGGAGAACATCATGTTTTGGTTGGCGAGTTGTGCTGCGCGGTCGGAAGACTTTTATAATTACAATGCCACGGTGATTTCTTTTTAATCTCGCATGACTATTTAATCTCGTAAAGCGGCACGCGTCACGTCGTAGCGATAATGACAAACGAGCGGCATCGGTGTGCGTGCGTTTTTAGTTTATACGAGAGTAACTCAAATATTTACTACACTTTAAAAATAACTATAACACACATTCAAGGTTGTCATATTGCGCAATTTGATTCTGATCGCGTCATTTGCCCTCCAGATATTACTGTATAAACATGTTCGTTCCGCTAGCGGTATAAGGAGGACCAACTAGCAATGATACGATGTCTCTGGTCGGAAGGTGTGAAAGGGACTGAAAGTCATCACTAACTAACTTACCATCACGCCGTTTCCCCGTGGGGGTAGGCAGAGAGGATAGAGCGCCACACTATTCTGTCCTGACATACAACTCTCGCCTCATCCACATTCATACATCTTCGCATGCAAGCTCGCCGGTTGTTGAGTCATTGCATGAGACTCATGGCAGACTTTTATCACATTACGGGGAAAATGCTTTGCCTTTGAACTTTTTTAAGAATACCCAGACATCACAGAGGTCCGACATTACAATCCATATACGAATAACATAATATTGTTGTTCCTATTTTAATTTAAAATGATTTATATGACTGCACAACTATTGTTTGTATTTTTTTTACGATTCGATTAAATAAACAAAATAACGAAATAAATTACGATACGATACGATTAAATAAAATAAAAATACGAGTTTTACTCGTATGCACATACTCGTATGTACTTACATATATGATGCACATTATATAATTTTGATGGATATTTTTTTTCAAATTTTTTACAGTCCCACGAAAGTCTAAACTTGTATATGGAACCGGAGAATGTCACAAGTGTGATAGATAATTGTATTTTTTAATAACATATAACATATACATGCAGAGAAATATATTATTTACATTATTAATCCCATATCAAAAATGCGCTACCGCGTTGGGAAATATAGCCGATGTTGCTCAACGTGAATTTAATTTCAATAAACGGGCTGGTCAGAGTAGGCACAGCGCCGGTAGAAAACTCGATCCTCATCGTACAGGTGGGTATGTAGGTTGGCAGCACTGACGTAACCAACGTCGGGACCGAGAAAGTTACGTTGGAAAACACGCGGAAATTCCAACCCAACGCAATTTAATCGTTACGCACTTCGTCGATACTTTTATAAGATCAATTCACATAACGCAACACTTTTCACTCGAAATGACCGCGAGCAAAACGCATCATACCACACAGTGTATCCACACATTTTATTGAAAATTACGTAAACAATTATGGCGCAAAATATTAATGTACCAGTAGGCCAAGAGCGCGTGTGCCCTCGCAATTTGTAAACACAATTATGTTTTGAAATAATATTATTACGCACCCTACCCCACCTTTCGGAATGGGAAAAAATCA
>JADDOH010016951.1:0-11030 GCA_016648135.1 Agrypnia vestita | reverse complement strand
GCTATTGCTTGAATAATTAATTATGGAAGATGAAATTTTATTTTTTATCAATTATATATAAAAAATGACTGATTTATATTAATTATTGGATTTTTAGTAATTTTAGCAGGAATTACTAAAAGAGCTCAGATTCCTTTTTCTTCTTGACTTCCTGCTGCTATAGCGGCCCCTACGCCAGTGTCAGCTTTAGTTCATTCTTCTACATTAGTTACTGCGGGGGTTTATTTATTAATTCGTTTTAGAGTTTTAATTAATGATTCAGTTTTATTTAAAGGTTTATTATTTTTAGGAATGTTGACTATATTTATATCAGGATTAGGCGCAAATTTTGAATTTGATTTAAAAAAATTATTGCCCTATCTACTTTGAGTCAGTTAGCATTAATAATAACAATTTTAGGGGCTGGAATGAGAAATTTAGCTTTTTTTCATTTATTAACTCATGCTTTCTTTAAAAGTTTATTACTTTTATTTGCAGGTGTATTAATTCATAGATTGAAAGATAATCAAGATATTCGAAATATAGGGAATATTATTTAGTTTATGCCTATAGTTAGAACATATTTTAATATTTCTAATTTAGCATTATGTGGGGCTCCTTTTTTAGCTGGGTTTTATTCTAAGGATTTAATTTTAGAAGTAATGTTATTATCTAATTTAAACTTAGTTAAATTTTTTTTTTTTTTTTTCAACTGGGCTAACAGTAACTTATTCTTTTCGATTATTATATTGAAGATTTTATTCTAATTTTAAGTAGTATAGATTATTCAATCTTCATGATGAAGATTTAGCTATAAATAAAAGAATACTTTTATTAATAATTATAAGAATAAATAAATATTTTATAGATATATAATAGATTTAATACTATTAATTTAAGATTTTTATATTTCTTTTTTTTAGAAAAAGTTTATATAGATAATCATAGGGTTGTTAAAATTTATTAATTTATAAAGATAGTTAATGTATATATAAACTAAGAATTTAATGTTAATAAATATATATTTATTATAAATAAATTTATATTATAAACAAATATTTTATAGATATATAATAGATTTAATACTATTAATTTAAGATTTTTATATTATAAATAAATATTTTATTGATATATAATAGATTTAATACTATTAATTTAAGATTTTTATATTATAAATAAATATTTTATAGATATATAATAGATTTAATTCTATTAATTTAAGATTTTTATATTTCTTATTTTTTAGAAAAAGTTTATATAGATAATCATAGGGTTGTTAAAATTTATTAATTTATAAAGATAGTTAATGTACATATAAACTAAGGATTTAATGTTAATAAATATATATTTATTATAAATAAATTTATATTATAAATAAATATTTTATAGATATATAATAGGTTTAATACTATTAATTTAAGATTTTTATATTATAAATAAATTTATATTATAAATAAATATTTTATAGATATATAATAGATTTAATACTATTAATTTAAGATTTTTATATTTCTTATTTTTTAGAAAAAAAATTTATATAGATAATCATAGGGTTGTAAAAATTTATTAATTTATAAAGATAGTTAATGTATATATAAACTAAGGATTTAATGTTAATAAATATATATTTATTATAAAATAAAATTGTTATTATAACTAAATTATTTTTATAGATATATAAATAGATTTAATACTATTAATAGAAATTTTTTATTATTTCTTATTTTTTTAGAAAAGGTGAATAGATAATATTAGGGTGTTAAAATTATTAATTTATAAAGATCAGTAATGTATATATAAACTAAGGATTTAATGTTAATAAATATATATTTATTATAAAATAATGATTGAAAATTCTTTTTTAATATCTATATATATATTTTTTTTTTGTTCCAATATTTAAATTTTTTAATATTAAAAATAACGTGCCTGATAAAAAGGATTATTTTGTTAGAATAAATCATATGGATTTTCAATCTGTATTATATCTTATAGAATTAAACTATACCTTTAAATTTCAAAAATTTATATGCTTCTTACATTTAACTGAATTGAATTTTTTTGTCGCATTGGCAGAAATGGACCTAGGCGCATGGAAACAGTGAAAATGACGGTTAAATTTCATCTCGTTTGGTCAAAATCTTTAAGTATGTGAGAAACACTTAACCCAACCTATCCTAACCTAACCGAGAAAAATGTTGAATTTTTTTGTCGCATTGCCAGAAATGGACCTAGGCGCATGGAAACAGTGAAAATGACGGTTAAATTTCATCTCGTTTGGTCAAAATCTTTAAGTATGTGAGAAACACTTAACCCAACCTAACCTAACCTAACCTAACATAACCTAACCAAAAAATGTTGAATTTTTTTTTTTGCATTGCCAGAAATGGACCTAGGCGCATGGAAACAGTGAAAATGACGGTTAAATTTCATCTCGTTTGGTCAAAATCTTTAAGTATGTGCGAAACACTTAACCTAACCTAACCTAACCGAGAAAAATGTTGAATTTTTTTGTCGCATTGCCAGAAATGGACCTAGGCGCATGGAAACAGTGAAAATGACGGTTAAATTTCATCTCGTTTGGTCAAAATCTTTAAGTATGTGAGAAACACTTAACCCAACCTAACCTAACCTAACATAACCTAACCGAGAAAATGTTGAATTTTTTTGTCGCATTGCCAGAAATGGACCTAGGCGCGTGGAAACAGTGAAAATGACGGTTAAATTTCATCTCGTTTGGTCAAAATCTTTAAGTATGTGAGAAACACTTAACCCAACCTAACCTAACCTAACATAACCTAACCGAGAAAAATGTTGAATTTTTTTGTCGCATTGCCAGGAATGGACCTAGGCGCATGGAAAAAGTGATAATGACGGTTAAATTTCATCTCGTTTGGTCAAAATCTTTAAGTATGTGAGAAACACTTAACCAAACCTAACCTAACCTAACATAACCTAACCGAGAAAAATGTTGAATTTTTTTGTCGCATTGCCAGAAATGGACCTAGGCGCGTGGAAACAGTGAAAATGGCGGTTAAATTTCATCTCGTTTGGTCAAAATCTTTAAGTATGTGAGAAACACTTAACCCAACCTAACCTAACCTAACATAAACTAACCGAGAAAAATGTTGAATCTTTTTGTCGCATTGCCAGAAATGAACCTAGGCGCATGGAAACAGTGAAAATGTCGGTTAAATTTCATCTCGTTTGGTCAAAATCTTTAAGTATGTGAGAAACACTTAACCCAACCTAACCTAACCTAACATAAACTAACCGAGAAAAATGTTGAATTTTTTTGTCGCATTGCCAGAAATGGACCTAGGCGCATGGAAACAGTGAAAATGACGGTTAAATTTCATCTCGAGATAAATATTTATAATATAAATTTATTTATAATATAAAAATTTTATATTAATAGTATTATATCTATTATATATCTATAAAATATTTATTTATAATATAAATTTATTTATAATAAATATATATTTATTAACATTAAATCCTTAGTTTATATATACATTTACTATCTTTATAAATTAATACATTTTAACAACCCTAAGATTATCTATATAAACTTTTTCTAAAAAATAAGAAATATAAAAATCTTATATTAATAGTATTAAATCTATTATATTTCTATAAAATATTTATTTATAATATAAAAATCTTAAATTAATAGTATTAAATCTATTATATATCCATAAAATATTTATTTATTTATTATATAAATTTATTTATAATAAATATATATTTATTAACATTAAATCCTTAGTTTATATATACATTAACTATCTTTATAAATTAATAAATTTTAACAACCCTATGATTATCTATATAAACTCTTTCTAAAAAATAAGAAATATTAAAATCTTAAATTAATAGTATTAAATCTATTATATATCTATAAAATATTTATTTATAATATAAATTTATTTATAATAAATATATATTTATTAACATTTAATTCTTAGTTTATATATACATTAACTGTCTTTATAAATTAATAAATTTTAACAACCCTATGATTATCTATATAAACTTTTTCTAAAAAATAAGTAAAAAATAATTATTCGTATAACCGCGTTTGCTGGCACAAATTTTATCAATAATTCTTATATTACTAAATCTAAATTTCTTTAATTTTTAATACTAAATATTATAATAATTACAAACAATTTTATTATAAATAAAAAATAAATTAATTCAAAAATTTATATACAATTTAATTAAATAAATAATAAATATGAAAGCTAGAATTAACTTTAAATTTTAATACCATAAACGGTTTTTTTATAGATATATAATAGATTTAACAATATTAATATAAGATTTTTATATTTCTTATTTTTTAGAAAAAGTTTATATAGATAATCATAGGGTTGTTAAAATTTATTAATTTATAAAGATAGTTAATATATATATAAACTAAGGTTTTAATGTTAATAAATATATATTTATTATAAATAAATTTACATTATAAATAAATTTTTATTATAAATAAATATTTTATAGATATATAATAGATTTAATACTATTAATTTAAGATTTTTATATTATAAATAAATTTATATTATAAATAAATATTTAATAGTTATATAATTGATTTAATACTATTAATTTAAGATTTTTATAATTCTTATTTTTTAGAAAAAGTTTATATAGATAATCATAGGGTTGTTAAAATTTATTAATTTATAAAAATAGTTAATGTACATATAAACTAAGGATGTAATGTCAATAAATATATATTTATTATAAATAAATTTATATTATAAATAAATATTTTATAGATATATAATAGATTTAATACTATTAATTTAAGATTTTTATATGGAATTAAATTTATATTTATAATAAAATTTTATAGATATATAAAGATTTCAATACTATTATTTTAGATTTTTATATTATAAAAAATTTATAATTATAAATAAATATTTTATAGATATATAATAGATTAATACTATTAATAAGATTTTTATATTTCTTTTTTTAGAAAAAAGTTTATATAGATATCATAAGGGTTGTTAAATTATTAATTTATAAAGATAGTTAATGTATATGTAAACTAAGAATTTTAAGGATTTAATGTTATTAAATATATATTTATTATAAATAAATTTATATTATAAACAAATATTTTATAGATATATAATAGATTTAATACTATTATTTTAAGATTTTTATATTATAAATAAATTTATATTATAAATAAATATTTTATAGATATATAATAGATTTAATACTATTAATTTAAGATTTTTAAATTTCTTATTTTTGAGAAAAAGTTTATGTAGATAATCATAGGGTTGTTAAAATTTATAAATTTATAAAGATAGTTAATGTTTATATAAACTAAGGATTTAATGTTAATAAATATATATTTATTATAAATAAATTTAATATTATAAATAAACATTTTATAGATAAATAATAGATTTAATACTATTAATTTAAGATTTTTATATTATAAATAAATTTATATTATAAATAAATATTTTATAGATATATAATAGATTTAATACTATTAATTTAAGATTTTTATATTTCTTATTTTTTATAAAAAGTTTATATAGATAATCATAGGGTTGTTAAAATTTATTACTTTATAAAGATAGTTAATGTATATATAAACTAAGAATTTAATGTTAATAAATATATATTTATTATAAAATAATGATTGGAAATTCTTTTTTAATATCTATATATATAGTTTTTTTTTTGTTCCAATATTTAAATTTTTTTATATTAAAAATAAAGTGCCTGATAAAAAGGATTATTTTGATAGAATAAATCATATAAAAATAAGCTAATAAAGCTAATGAGTTCATACCTAATTTATAAAGGTTTTAATCCTTTTTTTAAATTATAACTAATTATAACTATACAAAAATATTTTTTTTTACTATAATAATAAGAAGTTTATTTTCTATTTCATCAATTTCATTTATTAATATTAGGTCCTTACATATGAAATTGGCGTTTAGTATCGGAGGAACATAAAGCCGATTTTTTTTAATTATAATATATTTATTTAATCAAAGTATGTACCATTGCTATCTATGCACTTTTGCCATCTCATAGGTAGTTCTTCGATCCCTTTACTAAAAAAACCATTCGGACGGGAATCAATAAAATCTTTGAAGGCGGTTTGGACTGCCCCATCGGAGTTGAATTTTTCCTTTGCAAGAAGTTATCCAAATTTCGAAAAAAATGGTTATCTGTTGGGGCAAAGTCCGGAGAGTACGGTGGATGTCTTAGACATTCCAATTGAAGCTCCTCTAATTTGGTAGCCGTCTGTTGTGCAGTGTGTGGTCTAGCGTTATCATGAATCAGTAGTGGCCTAGAGAGATTAACCAGCCTCGGTTGTTTAGCAGCTTGCTTTTCCATCATGGTTTGCAGTTGCTGACAATAGACATCTGCCGTAATCGTCTGGCCAGATTTAAGAAAGCTGTAGTGAACGACACCAGCACTAGTCCACCAAACGCTCACAAGTAACTTTTTTGGAGTCAATTTTCGCTTGGGGCATGGTTTGGCTGGTTCGGCAGGGTTCAGCCATTGCGATGAGCGCTTCCGATTATCGTACAGGATCCACTTTTCATCACAGGTAATGATTCGATTTAAAATCCCTTCATTATTGTGCCGGTTGAGTAATGCAACGCAGCAGTCAACGCGCGTTTGTTGATTTGCTTCACTCAATTCGTGAGGTACCCACCTTTCAAGCTTTTTCACCTTACCAATTTGCTTCAAGTGGATTAAAACAGTTTTATCACTAACACCGCAGCCTGCAGCTAACTCGGATGTGGTTTGCGATGGATCTGCTTCCACAATAGCCTTCAATTCTTCATTATCAACTTTGGTCTCCGGCCGTCCACGGGGCTTGTTCTGCAGTTCAAAATTTCCAGAACGAAAACGTTGGAACCAAAAACGCATTGTTTTCTTTTGCGGCACCGTCGCCATACACATCATTAATCCTTCGAGCCGTTTCTGCTGCAATGGTGCCACGGTGGAATTCGTACTCGTAAATAACGTGATATTTCAAGTTTTTCATTTTGAAGCTATTAATAGCTTTATCTATTATCTATACTTGTTCGGTTAAAGGTTGTTTTGTATTAAGACCTAAAGTATCATATGCTGTAATTTTAGCTCCTGAATTGTTGACCATAAGCTTATGGTCAAAGCTTTTAGACTTACGTGGCTCTAGTGATTGTCCAGTACTAGCAAAACGGGATTATCAGTCGACAATTTTGCATAATGCAAATTTTCTCACTAGGACCAAGAAAAATGTTGAATTTTTTTGTCGCATTGCCAGCAGTTAGCCTTGGCGTATGCAGACAGTGAAAATTACTTTAAAATTTCATTGCGGTAGGTCAAAATCTTCAAGTATGTGAGAAACTCATAACGCAAACTTTCTCACTTGGACCGAAAACTTTCTTATTAGGACCGCAAATATTCTTACTATGACCGCAAAAAATGTTGAATTTTTGATCGCATTGCCAGAAGATAGCCTAGGCGCATGCAAACAGTGAAAATGACGGTAGAATTTCATCGCGTTTGGTAAAAATCTTAAGGTATGTGAGAAACACATAACCTAACCTTACCTAACCTAACCTAACCCAACCTAACCTAACCTAACCGCGAAAAATAATGATTTTTATTGTCTCATTGCCCGCAATGGACCTAGGCGCATGCAACGGGTGAAAATGACGGTTAAATTTTATCGCGTTTGGCAAAATTCTTCAAGTATGTGAGAAACACATAACCTAACCTAACCTTACCTAACCTAACCCAATATAACCAAACCTAACCGAGAATAATAATGAATTTCTTTGTCAAATTGCCAGCAATAGACCAAAAAGCATGCAAACAGTGAAAATAACGCTAAAATTTCATCGCGTTTGGTGAAAATCTTCAAGTATGTGAGAAACACATAAAGCAAACACTAGGACCGAGAAAAATGTTGAATTTTTTTGTCGCATTGCCAGCAATGGACCTAGGACAATACAAACATTGAAAATGACCGTAAAATTTCATCGCGTTTTGGTCAAAATCTTAAAGTATGTGAGAAACACATAACCTCACCTAACCTAGGCGCATGCAGACAGTGAAAATTACGTTCAAATTTCATTGCGTTTAGTCACAATCTTCATGTATGTGAGAAAAACAGAACGCAAACTTTCTTAGTAGGACCGCAAAAAATGTTCAATTTTTTAATTCTAGGTCCATTGTGGGCAATGCGACAATAAAAATCATTATTTTTCTCGGTTAGGTTAGGTTAGGTTGGGTTACGTTAGGTTAGGTAAGGTTAGGTTATGTGTTTCTAACATACCTTAAGATTTTTACCAATCGCGATGAAATTGTACCGTCATTTTCACTGTTTGCATGCGCCTAGGCTATTTGCTGGCAATGCGATCAAAAATTCAACATTTTTTGCAGTCATAGTAAAAAAATTTGCGGTCCTATTAAGAAAATTTTCGGTCCAAGTGAGAAAGTTTGCGTTATGTGTTTCTCACATACTTGAAGATTTTGACCTAACGCAATGAAATTTTAACGTAAGTTTCACTGTCTGCAAGCGCCTAGGCTATCTGCTGGCGATGCGATAAAAAAATTCAACATTTTGTCGTCCTAGAAAGAAAATTTGCGGTCCTCGTAAGAAAAAATTTTCGGTCGAAGTGAGAAAGTTTGCGTTATGTGTTTTATACATACTTGAAGATTTTGACCTAACGCAATGAAATTTTAACCTTATTTTCACTGTTTGCAAGCACCTAGGCTATTCGCTGGCAATGCGATAATAAAATTCAACATTTTTTGCCGTCCTAGTAAGAAAATTTGCGGTACTAGAAAGAAAATTTGCGGTCCTAGTAAGAAAATTTTCGGTCCAAGTAATAAAGTTTGCGTTATGTGTTTCTCATATACTTGAAGATTTTGACCTAACGCTAAGAAATTTTAATGTAATTTTCACTGTCTCCAAGCCTTTAGGCTAACTGCTGGCAATGCGATAAAAAATTCACATTTTTTGTACGCATTTGTACGCAATTATACGCATTTTTACGCTTTTACTCGGCATTTATACGCATTTGTTCGCATTGAAACGATTTTACCTGCATTTCTATGCTTTTATACGCATTTGTACGCAATTATACGCAATTATACGGCATTAATACACATTTATACGCATTTGTACGAAATTGTACGCTTTTAAACGCAATTATAATTTTTTTAACGCCTTTATAGGCTTTTATACGGCTTTATTGCGCGTTAAAACGCATTAATATCCATTTAACGCATTTATACGCAATTATACGCCTTAACTCTGCATTTATACGCTTTTGTACGGCTTTTGTACGCATCAAAACCCATTAAAATACATTAATACGCATTTAAACGCATTTATACGCTTTTTTACGACATTTATACGCATTTATACGATTTAAGAGGAATTATTCGCATTTGAACGCATTAATATGCATTTTTACGATTTTTTTTTGCTTTTTTACGCTTCGATACGCATTTCTATGCTTTCACTCGACATTTATACGGAATTTACGCAATGATACGCTATTATACGGAATTTTTACCGATTTATATGTTTTTATACGGCATTTACGTATTAACACACTATATAACGGCAAATATACGCATTTAAACGATTTTAAAAGGCATGAGTACGCATTTTAAAGCATTGATACGCTTTTGCACTCATTTATATGATTTTTTTACGGCATTTATTCGCATATATACGCATTTACACGCATTTAAACTCATTCACATGCTTTTATTCTCATTTATATTTATTTATTCGCATTTATACCCTTTTACACGGCATTTATACGCATTTGTACGCATTGAAACGATTTTACGTGCATTTGTATGCTTTCATACGCATTTGTATGCTTTCAAACGCATACGCTTTTAAACGCAATTATAATTTTTTTTACGCCTTTATACGCTTTTATACGGCTTTATTACGGCATTATAACGCATTAATATGCATGTTTACGTAATTATACGCATTAATATCTACGCTTTTACACGGCATTTATTTGCATTTGTACGCATTTAAATGACTTTACGCGCATTTATATGCTTTTATACGAATTTTTACGCAATTATACGTATTACTACTCAATTATTCGCATTTATTCGCATTTTTACGCTATTTCACCCATTTGTATGCTTTTACTCGCATTTATACGCTCTAAAACGGCATTTTTACGCATTTACACGCTTTGATACGGCATTTATAAGCATTTGTACTGATTAATACGCTTTTTTTTGCATTAATATGCATTTACTCGCATTTATACGCTTTAATACGGCATTTATACGCATTTAAACGATTTTACGTGCATTTGTATGCTTTTATACGCATTTGTACCCAATTATACGCTTTTATTCGGCATTTATACGCATTTCCACGCATTATGACACATTTATTCCTCTTTATATGCATTTAAACGCAAATATACGCATTGATTAGCAATTATACGCTTTTATACGCATTTTTATCTATTTATTTGCATTTATACGCTTTAATTCAGCATTTATACGCCTTTTATACGCATTTGTAGGCATTTATACGCTTATTTACGCAATTATACGCATTTTTACGGCATTTATACGAATTTAGACGAATTTATTCGCATTGATACGCTTTAATATGGAATTTATACGCATTTCCACGCATTTATACACATTTATTCGCCTTTCTATGCATTTATACGCCCATATTCGCATTTATTCGCAATTATATGCTTTTATAAAGATAGTTAATGTATATATAAACTAAGGATTTAATGTTAATAAATATATATTTATTATAAATAAATTTATATTATAAATAAATATTTTATAGATATATAATAGATTTAATACTATTAATTTAAGATTTTTATATTATAAATAAATTTATATTATAAATAAATATTTTATAGATATATAATAGATTTAATACTATTAATTTAAGATTTTTATATTTCTTATTTTTTAGAAAAAGTTTATATAGAGATAATCATAGGGTTGTAAAAATTTATTAATTTATAAAGATAGTT
>JADDOH010016950.1:0-44682 GCA_016648135.1 Agrypnia vestita | reverse complement strand
AAAATGGATCATTCTTTTGATATTAACAAATTTTACATACAAATTATACAGAATTACACATGGATAAATTAGTAGGTGTCAATAGTAAATTGAATATTATAAATAACCAGATCCTTTTCACAAATTCGTTCGTTATCTTTTATTTTCATATTAGTTCTTAAGTATTTACTCATCTTTCACATTATATTTTGGATCTTTTTTTAGGTATATATTATATTCTGATGAATTGGACTGAAAACATATTGATATTTTCAATAAATTATTGGTGAATTCTTATTAATTATATTAATATTGTCATCATAAATTCATTTTGCTTTTATAGAAGTATTAACGCTTTTCTCTGATATTCTGGTAATAAATTAAATCCAACCGTATCTTGTTTTTTAAGTACTGCCGTATCCAACAAATTACCTGTCCATGTATTTTGTGACAGTAAAAAAAAGTTATTATTTTATATAATCGTAATGTTCCGAGTATGTTGGCACCAGTGTGAACACTTCATTCGTTGCCCTGTCTGCAAGAATTGTATGGAGCTCTCTAAAGATAGTGTTTTTTGTGTCCGTCTACATGAGACAGAGTAAATAAAGTAAATTTCAGCCGGGGAGTTCGGGGCACTTGGAGGTTGAATAGCCCGGAAAATTCAACTCAGAAGATTAGGTAAACAAGATTGAGATATGTTAAAAATAGCTGCACTGTTCGCAATTCACTTAATGTTGTACCAACACCAATGAGAAATTAAATTGATATATGAAAAAAATATGCATTTTTGTTGTAAAATTGCTATATGTATTAATTATCGGGACGTGTCGGCGTAAATATCAAATTAAAAAATTGTCCCGGGATCGTGGATGTGGGAGGCAAATGAAACATTTAAAATTATTTAGTTAATATAAATTATAGAAATCTCACAGAGACCAAGCTACTTATATGAGAAACGGGTATGGAAGTCTTTTTATACGATGACCCAGGCCTAACGACCTGCAACGTTCACCAATTCTATCGTAAGAACGTCCACACAATATCAAATTATTGAGAGTTGTATATATATGTTCCAAATTAAATCCTTCCATATATTTGAAAGGACTGCGCTATGGAAATCTGTAGTCCTTCTCATGAAAAAGTATTCGTAAATTTCGCAGCTGGTAATGATACCGCTTTATTTTTGAATGTGGAGTATTAAGCAATATTATTTTTATATGATATTTTACATAATATTCTTCCGAAGAATTTAACGTATACCACTAGAGTTCTGAGATGATCCACAGAGGATAGATAGAGGGCATCCTAATAAAATCGAGCAGACTGTATTTAATGTCGAAATGATGTTCAATTAATATTATAAAGCATTTTATTGTATTTCAATATAAATCGTTCTCCTGGTCACGGTAAGCACTGTGATGATCCACCTAGATAGTGGGTCCTTCCTTATCAAAAAGTGTGGTTTTGTTAAATGTAGAAATCCAATCTATCTCTTGGTCTGGCACCAGAGTGATGTATGAGGGGGTGGTCCAAACGTATAAGGCGAAGAATAATATAATATAAATCTCAATATTAAATAAAACATTTTTCTTATATGTGAGCGCGCGACGCTCTGCATGGCGCAAGAGGGGCACGACTGCGAATTGCGTTGTAACTATATAATGACCGCGGAATAAAATATTCTCTTCTATGAAATATAAAATAATGTATTCTATACAATATTAATACTCTGCCTGTGCTAACTATACATTTAACTAAAATATATATTATTAACTGGAAATAATTATTCTGTGAAAATTGCGCTTTTGAATGCAAAATTAACTAAAAATATTAACTAAAATATTTCTAATTTGCTGTTGAATATTACCTATAAAGATATTGACTAAAACTTTTGCTTTGAATGGAATATTAACTACTTCTCTCATCAAATATTATTCTGCAGCAAATATTCAATGAAATTATAGGAACTAAAATATTTCTATCATCTTGGGTTCGCATACTATATTGAAAATACCTAATGCCCTTTGCATTTACTAAGTATATTACCTAAATAGCCACAGCTATACCATCCTGTCCGTCATTGACTAAACATAAAACATAGTTATATTTCTAAAAGTGCTACCTCTTACGCGACAAAAATACCTATTGCAGTCGGGCTATGAATATGAACTATTTCCGCCTCATAATGGCGCCTGGAACCAATACTAAAAATCTCACTAGAAATAATAAATGCGACTAAATCTCGATAAATACAATATATACTATTCGTAATTCGTCGTTGAATTGGCACATGAATCGTCTAATGGATGAAGGACCCCGTTGTGTATCGTAATAACTTCAAATTCTTTTATAGGAGCAGTGTGGAAACAATTGCATAATATTACGTAATAAAATCATCTAACGAACCTAATAATCTATACATTTATGTTACAATAAAATACGTTCACCAGAAGAATTCGTGTATTAGAAATAAAACATTTCCGTTTGGAAACAACCCAATAAAATCAATCGAACGGCATAAAGAGGAGAAATTCACATATTAAATAACACTGAAACTAATAATTTTAAACACTTTGTATTAGCAAATTCTTACCTTGAATGGTTTCGTTCTAGACGTGCATGAACCTGTTCATATTAATTCCGTGGGAAAATAATACATATATTTTCTATCTACGAAATAAGACATTTTTGAAGCAAAACTTCTTTATAAATAAGTAGATAAGGTCTCGGGGATGGTTTGTTCGAAAGGATTCTACAACAGCCCGTGAGTTTATATGAAATAATAGTTTCTTTGAATGCTAAATTTTGGTTTTTTAAACCCTCAGCATCTCTGCTGAGAGGGGTAGAGGCTCCGCGCCCGCCTAAACCCGGTGGCCGACTTCCTAAGTGACTAAACGGCCCCCCTTGTTCCTCCGGAACTTACTGCATCCCGAGACTCTATCTCTTCTTTACGAGATGTGATCCTGTGACGCCTCTCTTTTAGGCTTATGATTGAGATGTACGTACTCTTTTGGTACGAGTTTCTGATTATGGGTGTTGTCTTGAGGCGCCTTTCTTTTAGGCCGGTGTTTGAAGAATCACGTACTCTTTTGGTACAAATTGATGACGACATTAGCCTCCTTTGCGGGCATAGTCAGCGATGTTACAAATTATTGTGCAATCTCATTATGCCTTTTCAGAGCGGCGTCCCACGATTCTGCATCTTGCAACATTTACTTTGGACAAATGTTAGAGTGTTAGTAACATATTTACAATATCCCAGCTATTCCATATGAGTGAATGATTTTTATATTTATTCTGGCCCTGTCTTTCTTACAGAGGACGAAATAGAAGTTAACGTTTTCTATCAAGGTTTTACAGCATTCAAGCATGGAAATCCTTCCAAAGACAAGAGGAACCTTTTTGTTGGTTTAAGTAGTTTGCGCCAGATGAGGTTAGGTGGTCGGTTTATTGACGACCCCGAGCAACAAGGAGGACCCCGCCTTTAAGGGGCCCTGCAGGGGCTTGTGCGGGTTCCACGCCCAAGTGCCGGCAATCATCCACCCCTCAGCCAGCTAGGCTAACACAAACCAGATATCCCCAATCTTTAGTTAGATCTCCCCATTCTGTCCTTTACTCGTCATTCTGAAGCCACTTATTAAGCTGAATATACCGAGGTACTCGATTCATAAAGAGTTAGTTGTAGACCGAGTGTAATGATTGCGCAATACCTACGCAATACAGTAATTATTATAATGCTACTAAGTAATTCATATAGAACTCCGTGTATTCAATTTTCAGCATAACGGTATGAAATTCGCTTTGCATAAAAATACATCCGTTTGGAAGGAATTCTCGTACGATTTGAACCAATATCACACAAGCAATCGTGATATTTAATTACACAATTATTCCGAACTCAAATATTCCCAAAATAAATACATTTCGATAGTGAAAATAATTAACCGTAATAGATAATATAAATATGTTCCTTAGCTGTTACACAGTGGCGGTATGATCCTCTCTGGTACTGATGATTGGTAGATTCCTCCATACGTCCGGGCAGCAACTCCATCCGCAAATGATGTTCTGGAACTCAGGGCTCCGTCGGTAGTCTGTTGGGCAGCGCTCCCGCTCGCAAGTCTGGTCTCGAACTGAAGGGGCTGAGTATATCGTGTTCGCTCCTTTTATAGTAACGATTTCACCATACCTCTGAAATCCACGCTAGTGCAGTGACTCATCCTATGCGCGATGACCTCACCGCCGGCGCTCGCCATTGGCCGGATTCAGTCACCAGGACGGTCGCCTCCGGCTCAACCCGTCGAAAGGTAACGCGTGCCTGTGATTGGTCCGTTTCGTTAAAATAAGAGTAAAGCACTCGCTACACGCGAGACTTGCTGTTCCGTTTCATAAATAATAAAGGCTCGTTCGCACCTACTCACAAGGTCGAGTCTATTAGGATTGGCAAACAATATTAATTTAACACAGAATTATATCTATGGTATAATAAAGATCTAAGAAATATTACTTGTATAGCTGAATATTCAATATTTTGTTAGCCTCTTGTAATACATAGAATCTTAAGAAGAAATATATCAGGCTTTTACTTTTAAACGATTCCAAACAGAAGAAATATATTTTTGATGTCCATACTTGGCTTTTTTGAATATTATTATTTTAGGATTTTCTAAATTTATTAAATCTATCTCTATGTCGACCATCACAGTTCTTCTTAAAAATCGATTAAATTTTACTTATTCGCCAAAGTCACTGGACAAAAATCGGACTGTTCTTTAATTTACATTTATTTATTAGTTACTTCTGAACATTTCAAAAATACAAAGGTTTCTATTTCATTTTGCTATTATCTATCTTGTTATTATCTATCAGCTTGTTTGTGGTCAAACTTGCTAGTTTCTATGATCATGTCACAAGATGCAAACACACACACGATGCCTTCGCGTATTTTTGAGAATCCGATGCTCTGGAACATTCCTGAATCTGGTGGATTATCCCAGACCTTTGTAGTAATTTCCAATTTATTATATAAGTTGTAAAGTGCTGTAAAGTCGGTTGCGTCACACACATAGCAGCCCTAGTGATGGACCCTGCAATGGGATCCAAAACGTTGGCCAGAGAGGTCGCATATACACGGCAGAATATCCCAGAAAACTATAGGTAAACAGAAAAATTTGGGTTCCTTTTTTACTCGCTTTATATTAATTCATGGCGTCTGCTTGCTTGCTTGCCGGCTTGCCGTCAAAAAAAATTTTGGATCAATTTTTGACCCTTTTACCGTGATACAATCGAGCTGAAACTTACCAAGTAGACTCGTGGCCATGATCAAAAAGATATATGAAATTTTCGTTAAAAAAAATTGATAATAATAGTATAATTTCCGATTTTTAGAAATTTTATTGGTTTTTTCAAATTGGAATCATTCTAAATTTGAATTACTCCATCGGTATACATAATAGGTACTTCACTACGAAGGTCGAAATTCTAAATTGACTGACAAATGTTTTTTTTGTATTTTTAATGTTTGAATCAATTCAAAGCATGAAGTGTCTTATCAAAGCTCAAAACATCTGACATTTTTGAAATAAATTAAATTACTGTAAGTTTAGTGTTATGTTAAATGTTTTAATTTGTCTTTAATTGTTGTTATATTTTACAAAGAAAGGGAGTATAATAAAAACTTGGTTTTTGTGGGTTACTTTTTTTAAGGTTATTGTTAATAAATTATATCGCTATTTTATTTTTCTTAAGATAATGTTATTTTTCAGTTTAATGGAATAAATCAGCGCTCCCGAGTAATTAAAGTAAAGTAACGGAGCTTTATTTTAAAATGTGAACATCCTCATCTGCATCATAAGCGCCCCTTCAGCGGGCGCCCAGCGGCAGCCAGCGGAAGCTTTACGGAATTTAATCCTGAAAAAACACTCCGCGATCCCAACAGCCGTCCCGGGAGACATTACCGACTAACTCCCGTGTAACGTCATATATGACGCATAAAACTAAAATGTTGCCGTAGGTCGTATTAAAAACTCCTCTGTGAATTTTGTATCGTTGTGAAAGAAAAAATCGTCTAACACGGCGAATCACTGCCCACTTTTCAAATTTAATACAAAGTATTTCATATTCTGACTCGAAACGGAGCTACCTAAAGAATATTTTTAAAACATATTACACGTCGTGAAAAATTAGATCAATGAATTAGAAATATATACAGAAAAACTTTCCTCCCTCGTCAAAATATTAGATACCACAGGGATACGAATTTGCTGTGTTGTTGAAACTTGTATATTTTATTTTTTGTATATTTATTTTTTATAATCATCATCATCATCATCGACTTCATCCCCTATTCATCCTAGTAGGGTCGGGGGCCCAAAGACTCAACAAGGTGTTTCCATGTTCCCCTGTATTGCGCTGCTTCTGCATGAGTCAACCAGTCTGTTTTCATACAAATTTTTATACACATTTCGAATTTAAATTAAGTACTCTTTATATATATATGCACCGTTATGAAAATGATAGTAATTATAAGAAATATATTAATTTTTAGTAAAGAAAAAAGAGATGTGAACACGGAATACATGTCTCATCAATATTCTTATTATTTTCAAACAGTGCAATGAAAGTAAGACTATCTTGCTGGTGTCCTGGAATGGGGATCGAATCACTTACCACCAGATCACTAGGCATCATGACCTGAGATTACAAAAAGGTAAAATATTTTATTTGAATTATTTTACGTTTGTCTATCTGACAATAATTTTTAATGTGGGACAATTTTAATCGATATTATATTCCACTCACTGATAAATATTTTTTTGATTCAAAGTTTATAAAAATATATTTAATTATAAAGAATGTCATTATGTATATTGTTAAAAACTTTTCAGAATGTTGTATACTTAATTGTGGGTGTATTATACTGCCGTAAACCTAAACAAATAGCTTGTCATAAACCTATACTTTATCCCTACCAAAAACCACAAAAATGGTTAAATCGTTTCAAGAATTACTTAAAGCAAATGAAGACTGATATGAATCTATAATTACGGATTAATTCTAGAATATTACTGACGGCGTCTATTGACATTCAAAACAAATGCTAATATTGATGTCGGTTGTGCTATATTAAGGATTATCCCAGCCTGGTAGAGGTACTATTTTGATGAAAATGTCGGCTTAAAACATCTGTTTGTGAACCTCAAAGCGAAGAGAGGTTATGGATAAGCAGTTAGATAATAATATTGCCTAAATCTCTCATGAAAATTACATAACGATAATTTGACCGGAATTGAGTTTTTTTAATAAAAACAATTAAGGATGATATGAACCATATCAACACCAAATTATTTTTTATCAAAAATCTATAACCATCCACGAACCCTAATTCAAATCCACTTTTTTCTATCCATTCCTCCTTTCATATCATTTACTGCACAATAAATGAAGTCTTACTTGTATTATTATTCTTAATTTTTGGTCAACTTATTAATCATTACGTCTTTAACAAATTCAATAAAATATAATATAAACCTTGGAAACGAAAAGAAAACTAATTGTAAAATAACTTATTTTGTGTGATATCAAAAAATATAAATTGTATCTTTTGATTACAAAATCTATACATACCCGAATTAAATTGTAACTTTTAATAATTTCTTCGATTCCATCTGGCAAACTTCTTTTAAAACTTGATTTAGTTTTAAAAGAAGTTTGCCAGATGGCGCCAGGATGTTTTAATATTAAAACTAGTTTTATTTTTGCCGATTGAATTGATTAAACTATTCACAAAATTTATTTAATTCATTGGTAAATATTAAAATAAATATTTGTCTTTCATCAAGATTACGTATTGTTATAAAAATAAATACTGAAAGCGAAAACCAAACGAGGATTGAATATAAGTTATGTCATACAATAATTAAGGCTATTCACAACATTGCCCCTCAATATATTTCCCACTTCTATATTCCATTTTCCGCAACAGACAATACTTCGCTTAGTATCATCGTCTAGTACAAGTAGGTTAGTTGAAAAAGATCGCGTCCACAAAACTATAGTAATTTCGGTGACAGTGCTTTTCCGATGGCTGTACTACCAAACAAGGTGAGATAAACAGACAGTGAACTATAGTTTAAAAAATATCTGAAGACGCACTTGTTTCGACAATCATATTAAAACCCATAGAATCAGACCATTACAACAATACATGTTTTCTACTTCTAGTGGGTATGCTCCCGAGAAAAAACCTAGTTCTTCCTGGCACTGTCAACTATTTACATAGATAGTTATATGCGAGAATTCCATTTTTTACATATTATCCTTCTCCGTTTTATGTGTCCGTAAGCCATTTAGCCAGTTAATTGTTTTGTAAAATCATTTTATTCTGTGAAGCTCCCTTGCAGTGAGTACTCACAAAAACTGCGTTATATTAGTATTATTAAATAAGTAAATATTAGCTTTATTACTATTAAGGCTCACGTACACGTGCGTGCAATAAACCTTAAGCAACCCCGACGAAGTGACTGAAATAAAACAAAAGATCCGCGGTAATAATATCATGCATATTAATTGCAATTTTAACTCCAACAGCCCCTCCGTAGGTCAGCGCGGGGGTTAAATTTTTAATTTGGACGAATAGTGTTTACATTTTCCGACGTAAAAAATACGAATTTAAAACCTCCCTACATTCATTCCTGGACTTCCACGACATTATAAAATACTTTAATTATGTTTAAGCCAAGGCAGTGCAAAGCTGGAATGATGGAGAAAACGAAGGATATAAACAGATTTAATTTTTTAAATGCAATGGTTAACTTGAGTACGCAAACGGCGTATCTGCGGCGATGCTAGGCGCTGTAGTATTAGCGAAGCATTTTGTCTCAGCGTCGCGCTTTTCATCTTTTGACTGTTGCGTCTTTAATATCCATGGATTTGGTTCAAGATATATCCGTATAGGTACAACCTTTTGACTTGTAGTTTTGCACTAGTAATTTTTGCTGTTACTTTAAATATAACATATGTGCTTTGTCTTTTATCTTCTTTACTATCTGTATTATGCAGAAAAACTGCAAGCTATCATTAACCCTTTTTTGACCCAGTCAGAGTAGGGGTTTATTTTATTCACGGCTTGTGTGCGTGGATTATAAACCTCAGGGTGCAGTAAATTGTATAACAATACTTGCGCGGGGTACTGACCAATCTAAGAAAATTAGGTCTGTCGTTAATACATTGAAAAATCACAAAAAAACTTAATATTGAATCAAAAGCAAGGTGACGGATACACCAGGGAGAATAGTTTAAAATATATGCTATTATTGGAAAATTAATGGTGAATTTCGTATTTTTTTAATATGTATCTTCAATGTAGATACAAAGTTATTTTGAAATGAAAAAAAATGTTAATTTTTTTTATTTATTTGACTCATTTATAATTTCGACATCGCTGGTAAATGTTAATGTTTTTAAAATGTCCTCTTGTTAACTATTCATCAAAGGAAAATTAATCAAACGACTTCCTTCCCCTTTCGGAGCATCTCAACCCATTTTCTAGAAATGGAAACACGAATTCATATTGTTAGAAGAAATAAACTGGATAATATGAGCGCTGAGAAATTTACATTAAACTTAAATAATAACAACCTTAAAATGAGAAACGTAAATATTTATGTACTTCGTAATTATAATCCTAGGGTTGCTCTCGGCACCTGTTCAAAGAGATTTGTGCATCCTCCGTGTATAATGACGTGCACAGTGCACATGCATCAGGTAACGCAGGTGTTTCTACAAGGGCCGCCTAAACGAAAAGGCCCCAGGCGGAGTTCAGGAAGATGCTGAGAAAACTGACGCAGACTGAACTGAAGACATCAGATTAAATCTAATATATACATACTTTGAAATCTTCCAGTATATAACAATATTTTATGAGTGTTTCAAATATAATGTGTCTTGAAACTCAATTTAAACATTATAAATTATTTTTATAACTAAATTTTGTACCACACACACGTTCGGTTATTTTGTCATTACTATAATTTAGAGAGGAGCGATTTCACTCAAAAATTGGTGTAGTTACTATGTAATACGTTAATTATTACAATTTGTGATAAAAGTGATTGATTTTTTTTAACGCGTAGTAGTGACAAAACAATAAATTTTTACGTGTATTTAGTTTTTCAATTTCTTTGACACAATGCCTGCATAAAAAGGACCAGATATTATAATCTAATTTCTTTCTTTTACTGACTTAAGTATTAAAAAAAAAGTGAGTATAAACGTAACTAATTTATCTAAGAACTTACTTTTAGTTTCAACATGGTTCCAAGTTCTAGATTATTATTATTATTTATTTTTTTATTTAACGCCTTTTAAGGCTTTAACGTACAAAATAGATTTTACGATATTAAGCAATATCACAAGCTTAAGTAGGTGTTAGTTGTATTATATATTGGTTTAATTATTAGGTATTATGCAAGAACACTCCTTAAACCTCAACAAACAATTGACACTGAGATCATGATAGCCAGCACTTAAAAATAACCGAGATGTTGATAGTTAACAAAAAAATAATTAGAAGAACTTCCTTTAAACGACTCTTTGATATTTAAACTACATTTTTCTCAATAGATGAAGTTTATTTAACTTTCAAAATATTTTTAAAATATACTTGAATTTAAAAAGATTAGTTGCAAAAACGTCTCCTACTCATATTTGTTTGTTACTCTAGAAATTCTTTGCAGGAAAAATTTAAATATTAGTTAGTGGATTTCAAAATCACTTAACTCCAATTAAAATAAACGTTATTTTTAAAATAACACTATTTCGCAATATATCACTCGTATATAAGAACTTTATTATCACCGAAACACTCTATTTAACATTCACTAGAACATTTCATCCAATTTTCATTGCATATACTTGGTTTTGTCTTCAATTTATTTTCTTATGATGATACGTGAGAATTAGCCTCCAAGGTCTCACCAGAAGAGGACCAGAGAGCCCCTGATCCGGGCCAGCCGTGCAGAGTAGGAAAGAGATAGAAGCCACAGGGCTTACGACCTGTCGTCGGCAGTTTTAAAGATTATTTTTGTCAAGACTACGTTCACAATTTCTTTCATCCCCTCCCTCTCTTCTTTTTATTGTAGTGCATTCATGCATTAATTTGATAAAACATTAACCCTGCCCTGACACTACCCCCGCGCTGCCACCGACCGGGCCCCGCCACTGTCGCAGCCACAATAGATCAAACACCATCAGTGCTATAAAATACTCGACGAAGCCATGCTGCAGCGGAACCTGTCCAGCAACAACACAAAAAAATAAAGCGGTGTCATATTCCTTAGTTTTACTTGTATTTCCCCTTTTTTTTATATAATGTATCATATCTCATTTTATTTCTTGTATAGTTTAGGTACTATTATCGACTGTGAAGCGGCTTTGTACGGACGCCTCCCCGCGCTGCTTGCACTCATGAGTTTAAGTGGTGTGGGGAAGATGGCCACTTTAGCATAAAAACATGCCGAATTGGATGGCGAAACGTAGGTGTAGGGCCGATATGGGAGCTATTGCTCATAAAACGTCCCTGGGTGTGAGGCGGGTCCCTCTTCACTGGAGACACGGTTCTTTTAACTAATTTTAAATAAACGCTCCGCCTACTGACGATCGATTGACCAATTAAAACACTAAGGCCGGCGCCACACTAAGCGTATCTTCTCCCGCATCTTTGACGTCGCGGAACGCCGCTAAATTTCGTTCCATATAATATGCGCTTATCGAACACACTACGCGAATCATTGGTCGATCAGCCCGCGGAATTCACGCCAATGTAAAATCAGCGACGTCACGTCTCATATTTCAAATGCAACGCGCCACATTAGACGGATCGTTCGCATTGTGAACGTACGTGTGTTTGTTGCAGACTGAATCCGCTGCGGAAGACGCGGCGGAACACGCGGCGGAAAATACGCTCAGTGTGGTGCCGGCCTAATACGCGCATATGTGGAATCACATCAATACTAATGAAACCGCTCACTTTTTCGTTGTACTTTAGCGAGCAATCGCTGCTACACTAGAAGCTAAACCTTCAGCAGTTGAATCTCGGTTACCAATCATCGTTATATTCGAATACCAATCACGCAATCACAATCATAATAATGGTTAAGCACGTCACTAATTTCCACTTCCACCGGCCATATCGAAATTGGCAATGCGTTTATCGCTAATGCGAGTATTCTACAGATTGCAAATATGAATAAAACCTTTCACAAACTATTGTGTACATATATTATATTCACAATAATTGTAGTTGTATTTAAAATCACAGTTCCATAAAAACGAAACTAAAATATTTGATCAGATTTTTATTTTTTTATTACCAGGTTTAACATTTATTTTTAATATGTGAAAAGGCGCATGCTACTTATTTTTAACCCCTTTTTAGTCATGCAGTATCAAAATGGTAAGAACTATACATAATCGACGATTTCCTAACCCTCGGAACGTTTTAAAATACAGGGAAATATTCGAAAAGTTTCCTGAAATCGAAGACCTTATAATAAACGTGACGAACTAATAAAAGTGACGCTATAAATACGGAATAATTTTTAAAAATTATAAAATCAACACACAATTTGAAGAGTTAAATATTTATATTATTCTAACTAAGATAATCGTTTCAGCAGATTATGCCATTATCAAATGATATCAGTGGAGTTTTTCACAATAAATAAAAATAACGGAATAACTTGTTTTGTTTCCGGGGGTGTATAGACAAGAAAACTGTGACCCGAGCGGTCATAGACAGTATAACGAGGATAAAAATAACCTACGTATATAATATTCTCTTATGCAAAATTAGTGCGGATTAAGAAGTAATGTTACATTAAAATTTGTGTCCAGTGTCTCTGTTTGTAAGTAAAATTTAAATTTCTTCTTAAAACACAGCAAAATAATTTTGTGGTGATATTATTTATATAAAAATATAATTAAGAGAACTTTGTTTTTACACTACAAAGTGGTGAAAAAATATTTATTTTTATTAATTATATAAAATTTAAATTGATTTATAGGGTTTTATTTCATCTCATACCTCTGCAAATCCACGACAATGCTACTGAGCCAATTAAATCTATGCTCTTATAAATGGTAAACTTATTTATTTAAAGCAAATGCAACTTTAAATTTATTATTTTTTAATTCACTTTGATTGTTATACTGGATATTTACTACTTATATATAAATTGATATATTATAGTTAGACCGCATTCAAAAGAATGTGCATAAAAATTATGTGTGCTAAAAATGAACACAAAATAAGTTTTTCTAGTAAGCAACCTTTTTTAAACTAAAAAATATATATTTATTTGGAATATCATATCGAGGCTTGTAATACGGGCTTGTCAGGCAACTTACCCGCCGCTGTCTTCTTACCGGACAAAGCTACGTAATGGTTGTGGTCGACCTATAGAAGTCCAGTGATAAAAAAAGGCAAGGTAAAACTGGCTGTTTTCAAATCTGCGTACAGGCCTACTCTAATATATGGCCATCAAATTTGGATCCTGACAGAGAGAGTGAGATCAAGGGTCCAGGCTGCCGAGATGAGTTTTCTAGGGGGGGTTGCGGGAGTCACACTGATGGACAGAGTAAGAAGTGCCGACATAAGGCACACGCTCGGCATGGAGCCCCTACTCCTGCAGATAGAAAAATCACAACTGAGGTTGCTTGGACATGTGCTCAGAATGCCAGAGGAACGATTACCAGATTACAAGATTACAATATACGATTACAAGAAGAATCCTCTTGGCAACCCCGGAGGGAGGACGGCCGGTGGGTCGACCCAGATTAAGCTGGGAGAGACGACAAAAAATGTATCTATTTGAAAACAGAATGGATCTGGACTGGTTGACTTGAGTAGAAGCAGCGCAAGACAGAGGATCATGGAAGCACCCAGTCTCTGGGCCCCCGACCCTACTAGGACAAGGGGAAGAAGATGATGACAGAATCCCTCGTAATATGGCAATGACGACAATAACATGAAAGCTTCTATTACACTCTAAAGCAACCTGTAGCACTCTCATATTATTTATCACATTCAGGAACCGTCTACAAACGCCTGGAATAACCTTGAAGCTACGGAGACCTTCTCCCAAACAAAAAAGGAAAATAATCTAGGAAAGGAAAAAATCGCGAATTTGGTCATGCAGAAAGTTTGTTTTGACAAGTGATAAGCAAAATGGCGCGAGCAAAGAGTACCTACCTCTTTGTGGAATATTCTCGTGCATGCAGTGCGAATTACGAAAAAGTATTCCAGTTAGGTTTAAATAAATTGTGTGAAATAATATGACCAGCGAATAAAAGTTAAATTGATTTACTTTTATTTGGACCCCACCGCCGCGAATATTGTAAATCAAATCGAACTTGAATTTTCGTATGTGTTTTTTTTCGTAGCCGAATACGTATGAGTAAAAAGCTCAAACTTAATTTTTCCTGCAAGAAACGGTTCGTTTCTAATTTTATTTTAGAATGGTATCATTAACGCACTACTGAACCCGCTGTACTTACCGTCAACTTACAAAGATGAATGTTCTACACCCATTTTTCAGTTCTGTGTATTTAATCACAAGAAGGTTAGGCAGACTACTGTTTGGAAAATAAAATTATTCTAAAGACACTTAAAACAAATAATTAAAAATATATTTTGAAAATAATTAAATAACGTTTGGTTGCGAAATATGGACGCTCAACAAAGGTGAGATATGATGAAGGCCTGCTGCCATCTCTTGATTGGGTAGCGAAGCGCATTGAAAAATAAAACTTCTTTACCACGGTCCAGGAAAATCTTCGATACTGAAATCGGCTGGGGAGCGAATACAAAACAAATTCACTGCCGATTTAAATTACATAAAGCCTAATAGCCAAAATAAAAGTTGGAAATTAAAAGGACTATCCAAAACACCGTATATTAAAAAAATTACAAGTGTTACAACTTATTGATCTAGGTCCAAGAAAAACAATAAAAAAAACAATGTAAGAAAAACACAAGCCTAGTTGAATAACTGAAATTCACAAAAAAGACGAAAATACATATTTTTACGACAAATTGTAATTAACCTAAAGCCGCTTCTACACTACTAGCGAAGTCGGCCGAAGCGAAGCAAATACGATAGTGTGGAGGGGTACTTCGTGTTACTTCGGGTAGCTGCGGACGACATCCGAAAGTTGTCGGTTTTTGGGCCGAGTCAAAGGAATCCGAAGTGACTCGAAGTTCGTCCGGAGTTCGTACTTCGGGTTACCTCGGACTCCGGCTGACTTTCCTAGTAGTGTAGAGGCGGCTTAAGATTACTCAAGATTAAAGTCAAAAATTATAATATTATTTTTGTATAAATATATTAATCGCGTATAATTATTTACCTTAATGTGGTGTTTAGTGTATATGTATGTATATGGATTGCGTGTTTACGTGTGTCTTAATTGTTGTTTTTAAGCCTATAAATTCATAATTTTAAGTTTTTGCTTAATAATATTCTTGTGTATGCGAAGAAGTCTATGGCAAAGAAATTCTCGTATTGTAAGAATAACTTTATAATTCTACTGATATGATATGTGTAAACAATACAAAACTATCAGTTTTTGTTGGATATACCACAATGCATTTCGAAATCATTTTATATTCGTTTTGGATGCTGTAATTCATACATATTTAGCCCCGCTAATGTACTCGCTATGATGCATGGCTCGGATTAAAGTATTTTGCTGACGTGAAGCTTACTTTCTCTTCATCCAGGGCGGTTCAGAACCAGGGGGTAGGTTTGGGGGTGGAATGATATAACCATTTGGGATCGCGACGTGTGGGAGGATTTTACAGTTACTTTGAAAATGCGCTCAGAAAAGAAATTTTCGCAAATAAATGTACTGTTGTCTCACACCTTAAACTCGCTGTATTTTACATGAATATGTATATTTTCTTTGGATGACAGTGAAGTAGTTTTCTGACACCTCTCCGCGCCATTGCAAACATATGAGTTTAAGTAGCGCGGGAAAGATGACCACCTTAGCATAAAAAAATGCAAAATTAGGTGGCGAAAGTGAAGGGCCGTTATGGGAGCTATTGCTCATAAAACGGCGTTGGGTGTGAAGTGGGTTCGTCTTCACTGTTCATATAAGTGTGATATATTTTGAAATAGTGTTATTAAAAGAATAACGTTAAGTTAAATTCATGTTCAGTGACTTTGTCCAGTGTGTTGCGGTGGCTAGACTTGTGAAGAATGAGCAACGAGCCGCAACCACGCGTCGATGTGACCGACCAACGCAGCCTGATCGCTTCATCTGTGAGGTGTGCGGGAGAGAGTGTGCCTCTCGAATAGGGCTATTTTCCCATCGAAAAGCTCATGAGAGGCGCAGCAATAACTGAGTTAGAATGGCGAGGGGATCCTCGATCACGAAGCCCGGTGACAACCAACCAACCAATTTTTGTTACATACTTTTTTTTTAACCAAGTTATCTAGAGATATTGGAAATCTAAATTCAACATAAATTCTTCTTCTTCATGTGCCCTGTCGGGCCCTATCACCTGGGAGAAAGTATACCTGCCCAGGGCAGTTCGGAACAGCTCTTCTTATCCCGGTCTACTCTCGGATGTTTCGAAGCCAGGAATGCTACCTTTTTCCGACCCCTCTGTGATCCTCAATCTTCCTCTTTATGAAAAGCTGAAGAAGAACAGAGTAATTTTCGCCTCTCATTATATAACCAAAGTATGAAATTTTACGGAGCTTTACTGTGTTGAGTAATTGTCTGTTTGTGTTTGCTCTACATAAAACTTCAATATTACTAGTCATATCAGTCCAGGATATCTTTGACATTTTACGATGTATCCACATTTTAAAAGCCTCTAGGCTATTTAGAGTATTCACCTTCAGCATTCATGCTTCAACACCGTAAAGTAGAACTGACCATACATAGCATTTGATCAACCTCTGTCTGAGCTTCAAGTTTACGTCGTCATTACAGAGTAGACTTTTCATCTTATTAAAACATGCACGAGATTTCTGTATTCTGCTTTTGATCTACGTATCAGGGTCTAAATTGTCAGTATTAATACTGTCCAAATATTTAAACTGTTTTACTCTCTCAATGTTGACACCCTTTAATTGAAGGCACACATTTGGATGACTCTCTCGGCTTAAAACAATAAACTTTGTCTTGCTAATATTTACGTTTAGACCATGATGTTGGCCAGTGGAATTAATTTTACTGAGCAGTTGTTGCAGGTCTTCAACATTATCTGTCAGCAAAGCGGTGTCATCAGCATATCGGATGTTGTTGATAGCCATACCGTTGAATTTCACGCCATAACCGAATAAAATTATTAAATTTGAAATCGGGCTCATTTTTTCACCTTTCTTTTACACCTTTCCGTCGTCGCATTCACGAAATTACTCACATAAATCGAGCGTAAAGATGTTACACATCAAAAATGTATTGACGTCACAAACGATTTTCGGGTAATCTGTATATATATATAGTTAAAAATAAAATAATTAGATATAACTCTAAACTCGCCAATTTTTAAGTTAACCGTTCATGGAACTGGTTAAAATAAATAGGAATATATTTCTTATTTTGGATTAGGTAGAATTACACAACACGTCCGGGCGCTGCGCAGGTGCAGCGCTGGAGCGGGGCAGGTGCGCGAGGCACAGATCTCACGATCTCGGGCACTTATTAACACGGGAGCCATTTGTCTCTATTATGTACTGCAGTCGTAAGCCAATACAGGTACAAACCGGCCCTCGAGATATCTGCGGGCATCCGTATCGGACAGAGCTGAGCGCGACTGCACGGGGCGACAACTTTTCCGAGGCGTCAATAGCCTCTGAATCCCATCATGCAAGCGCAGAAAATTACTCTCCGAATGATGGGCGTGATCGTCAATACTCAATTGGACATGTATAAATTGACGAAAATGAAGAACTTTCACTATATGTTTCGGTCGCGAGTTAAGGCTGTGAGAATAGTGCCGTCTAATGGCGTAACGTCTAGGTAGCGTTAGTGATGGACTTTGTTGTATATACGATTTTCTTTTTTTTCTTTTTGTCCCTCATAATTATCAGGTAGCCTAAGTGATGGACATTGTTACATAGATGTACTTATTTTATTTTTATCCCTACTATTTAACATACCTATATCATTATTTGCGCCGTCCGGTAGCGTTAGTGATGGAAATTATTACAAATAAAATTATGTACTTTTTACTCCCTTTCTTTTAACTCGTAGCGTCTGCTTGCTTGTCTGTCGAAATAACTTTGAATCGATTTTTAACCCTTTTCCCGTTATCCAATCCAGCTGAAAATTTGCAGACAAACTCATGGCGACGATAAAAATGATCTAACAAATGTTTGTTTAAAAAAATTTATAATTGTAGTATAATTTTGGATTTTTCGAAATTTTTTATTACTCCCTTTCGTAGCGTCGCCCGACTCAAGCCCAACACGTGGAGTAAACGCCAAACCTGTTTCAACTAGTAAATAAGAAACGGAGTATAATAAAAACTTGGTTTTTATGGGTTAGTTTTTTATTAGTTGTAATACACAGCTTTTTGTGTGTATGAATTATTTTTAAAAAACGAACTTAACATCAATCCATTTCCCCGCAGACGTAGGCAGAGAAGAAAGAACACCACTTTTGCTTCGGCTATATTCATACATGGTCTCATGCGTACTTACGGTTATAGAAGCTTTTAACAAGGCCATTTATAATCAAATATATTCGTATGTATCAATACTTAGTGTAATAAGAGGCGTATACATACAGTTAATATTAATACCTACCCTACTACAAAATTACCTACAAAATGATCACATTTTTTTTTTAACACCAATTCATATTATGTATGCTATTAAATTATAGGTAACACATAGAATATAAAAATATTTTGAATATAAAATTGTTCTTTTTATTTACAATAACGCCGATTTTTCCGCAATGAACCTGTTTATAAATTTTGATAATTTTTCATGAAATAGATGATCATATTTTATTTTTACTAAACACTTTCGATGAAATATATTCAAAGTAGAGTTTTTTTAAAAAAACTTTATCAAAATTTTCCGATGCGTTGAATTTCTTTAAACCGAGCTCAATTTTCGCCGATTTCAGAACACATTAAACTCCAACAAAAGCAATTCCGCCCTTCGCAGATATTAAATACACGGCAGGGTGATATATTTACTTAGTCCAACTCTGAATATAAAGAGACTCGTATAAACTGCATGCAACACTAACTGCAAAGCGCTGGGAATTATCCCTTCCCTGCCTTCAGCCCTCGCCCATCCCCTCCGAAACATCAGACATGGCTGTAAAATGCGGAGATAGGAGAAATTTTATTTATGCTCGGCAAAAACACGGTTAAGTTATCTGGTGCAAAATGCGCTACTTAGTCCTGTAATCGCGTTTCGAGTAAGCTCGCGTACAAATGTTTGTCTTCTCTTTTGGATTAACAACGAATCTAGCAATTTATCACAGCTTTTTATTTGAGTAGTAAATATGTTTTAAATAAATGTTTACATGTCAACGTCACTAAGATTATTCTAAAAATACTGCCATATGGATGCACATTTGCTCGCTCTTAATGCAGGCGATAATTGCTTTCTTGATACTCCGTTTTACAGAAAACTAGCTGTGCCCGCGCGGCTTCGCACGCGTAAAATTTTACTACACTGTTTGGATCGTCATAGAACTTTCGCGGACCTTCTAGAGCTTTCAAGAAATTTATCGAATGTACAGGAATCTTCTAGACACACCGACATATTCCGCCACTCAGTTTAGAACCTTGTAGAACTTTCGGGAATTTTCTAGAACGTTCTCCTTCCAGAACTTTCTAGAGCAGGTTTTTCCGGAACCTTCTAGACTCACCGACACAGTCGGCGCGCCTATTTCGAAACAATCTGAAGCATTTGGGGCCTTCCCATAACAAAATAATGTGCTAGAAAGCACATTTTCGTCACCCACTCCCACCCACGCACAGCCACCCCCACCAAGCTTGCATATTTTCGATGTGACACTAAGGGCTATCCACCACCATAACCACTGGTGGGAGGTTGTGGCTGACTGTGGAGAAAACCTGGCGGATAGGGAAACACGGGTTTCTTTTTGTATATATATATTGATAGATTGATTGAGTTATATTGATAGGTCAGAAATATTGAAAAATAACAATTAATTTGATGTCGCGTTGACAATTCACCCAAGTTGAAGACAATTTTCTATTCAAAACTTGAATAGACTTCACCGAAGTTTTTCTATTAGCTATAAGAGTATGCTGATCTCAAAAATCAAAATATCTAAAAAAATAACGCAGATAACACAGTGACTTCATGAAAAAGTCTAATTAATAAAATTATAATTTGTTAATATAATTAATAAAAATAAACTAAGTTTTCACAACTTATTTATTGAAAATATCAACATGTTTCAGGGTCAATGTTCCCTTTGTCAGGATATAATGAATACTAACAAATTAAAAAAAAATTGAAGCATAGATAATCAAAATGTAAAAAAGAATATTTGGGTAATGGAAAAAAACTTAATTATTTATTTCCCATATAGTATTTTTTTATATTTTTAATGTCTATACTTCAATTTTTTATTTTTTATTTTTATTTTACATTGAATCCTGACGAAGGGACCATTGGCCCTGAAACATGTTAATATTTTTAATATATGAGTGGTGACAATAAAATATATTTTTATCAATTATATTATGTTGTTATTTATACACGTGGTGACAATATATTAATAATGTCACCACAAAATCATTTTGCTTTTATCGAAGGAAAAATATTTATTATATTGACTTGTACAATAGATTTCGAATGTCCATCGAAAACACAATATTCTCGATTATAAATACGAATAGCTTACAAAGTATATAAATGGATTGAGATTTATAGATGTGAGAAGTTTATGTGGTTTCATACTATTATTACTGTACGATCTTTGTAAAACGACTGACAATTACTTAGAGTTACAAAAAATGTTAATTTTTTTATTTAAGTAATCTTCTTTAAAAGAAGACTCACAGAAACGAAGCTATTTATATGAGAAACGTCTATGGAAATGAATGTTACTTTAACTGCAAGTCACTTTAAAAAAGATTTAAATAGATTTTTGAACAACAAAATTCACATGTAATTAAAAAATAATTTACTTTCTTTTCACCACTTTTTTATTGAAAATTATCAACCTGTTTCAAAACCCATGAACTCTTTGTCAGGATACATTGTATTCTAAATAGAGTATCAATTAACTAGAGAAATAAGAAAGTGGTACGATGTGATTTCAAATCATCACTTAATTGACATATCTAATTGCTTTCCTTCTGCTTTCACCCTAATTATTTACTCCTCATTCTTACACCACTCATTCCTTCACTTTTATTTTCTTTCACTTTCTCTTCAAACTTGAATAAATAATTCAATATATATGAAGACATGTGTTTACTATGTGTATGTTTTCAAAAAATTAATTGCATTTTAAAATTAGTTTATTAATTAATTGATCATCCCTGTGATGCCAAATTCAGTAACTATGTTCTCAGATAATACCTATATATAATACTATTGATGTATTGATGTACGAAAGGAGTTAAAAAAATCAAAATACAGATTTTCGGGCCTATTCTGGTATATATGTCAAATAATTCGGAATAATTCCATATATATCTACACAGAAAAAGAATATTGCTTGATACTCCACTTTAAAGATATAGAGGTATCATAATCATCTGCGAAATTTATGTATAACTAGTTCATGAAAAAGTAGTACAGACCTCTCTTGTATAGTCCATTCAAATAAACGAAGGATTCTCAGATTTGGAACATAGGGATATAGAATTTAAAAAAAATTGATCATGTGTGGATGTTCTTACGATGGAATTGGTGAACTTTGCATTATAAAGAGTGATCACTTAAGCCAGCTTATACGTGTAAGCCCTGGGCCATCGTATAAAAAAGATTTCCATACATGTTTCTTATATAAAAAGCTACGTCTCTGTGAGACTTCTATAATCAAACATAATAATTTCGTTGTCTGTCCGTCCGTCCGTCCGTCTGTCTGCCTGTCCCAGTTACTTCATGAAACGTCCGTAATTTCGTTTGAACTCACGGATAAAAAATGAAGTTAAACGGCCGGAGATGGGGCTTGAAACCTGGGCCAGCAAACCCTAACCGTCCTTTCAACGCATGTTGCTACGGCAGCCTCTCTGTAGACCGCCAAAAAGGTGCTATAAATACATACTAGGGCTTGGTAATAGTATTGGCTATAATGTTCCATCATTTTTGACGTGTTGCAGCTAGTTTATCTTAATAAATTATTTGATTTCGTTTAATGATAAATGCAGGAATTGTAGTCGAAAGAGATTTCACTTCTAGATGCATGTAAGCTTTAGTTCTCGCTTACTGTAAGACTTTATTTCCTTGGGGTAATTTAATAATAAATATAATTTATAGAATTAAACTTAGTTTACACCACTTTTTTTATTATTGAAAAAATTCAACATGTTTCGAAGCCAATGGCTTCTTTGTCAGGAAAAACCATTGGCTTCGAAACATGTCATAAACAAAGATAATTCTATAAATTATAATTAAAATGTCACCACAAAATAATTTTGCTGTGTTTGAAGAAGAAGTTAATAATAAATATTTGATGAGCACATACTCTTGCGCATATGCTCCAGGGTGTTCGAATTGTTAAAGTTTTCTGCTTCTAGGTAGAACTTAAAAGATATACCCCATTAAGGTGGGGAAGAAGCCTGTTTTATTTTTTTTCTTATCTCGACTTTCCGGTTCCAGAACTGGGAAATTTTTGTGTTGCTTGAAATGAAAATGCAAATTACAGTTCTAAGAAAATACAATCCTTCGCAAGATTTACCTAATAAGAGAATGCAACGAGATGTCCTAACTAGATAATGAAAAAGATTAATGAACTCCGAACTGGGTCCAGCACACTGCGCGACTTCCCGAATGTCCGGGAATAAGTGTAATCAAGATGGCTGCATAAGGTTTCACTTTTGTAAGAATACACAAGTGTTAGTGTATGCAAAAGGTGTAAGATATATCCAATAGTCGAAAGATATATCCAAAACTATAAAAGTCTAACTCCTAACTGTGAGATAAACCGAAATGAAAAAATATTTTTAGATTTTTTTGTTTGATTTCACTGTTTGCATTTTTTGTATGGACTAATACATGATTTACAAAACATATTGTATTATATAATGTTTAGTGATTTGAAATACTTTCATTATAATTAGTTTTTTGAATTCCAATATAATTTTTTATAATCACTGTTTCCTATTTATTTTCGGTAGGCTATCAAAGATTTTAAGTCCTTTGAACATCAGACAATTTAGTGAAATGTTTTTCTTTTTCTTCTGAAGACTAATGCTGTTGCCTCCCCTTGTATTGTAAGAATGCAAATCAATATATAGTTTCATCCTGTTATCAAAGTATTTGGGCGATAATCCATGTCTGTTTTTTAATATTTGTATCAAAATATTAAATTTTATTCTTTAATTTGTTATTTTGGCTCCTCTATTATATTTCAATATTATACGCATTGCTTTATTTTGTACAATTTGTAGTTTCTCAGCATTTTTTCATTGCTTATAAATAATAAATATGCTGGAACAGTAATCAATGTGCAGGAGAATCATCGTAATATATATTAATAGACTTGTGTTAATGCTTATAGAGTTTCTAATTCTTGCAAGTAAATACAGTTTTTGCAATTTTCTTCAGTATTTTTTGTAAACTCGTGTGGAATCTATAATTAAACCTAGGTATTTTATATTGCCTACGTTTTCTAATATCTATTATTCTAGTGTGACTTTATATGTGGTTGTTATTCTTTGTTTCAAATATAATTTATTTATTTAATATTTAATATTTATTATTACATATAGTTTATTACATATTACTTCTTAAAATAATAAAAGTATCATTCATTTTTTTCATTGTACCTCTTCAAAAAGAGAGTAACTTTTCACTTGGAGAGGGACTTACACTTTTATATAATTAAAAGTTTTACTCATATATTTAAAAAAAAAATTGTAGTTTTTATTTCAATTTTTTTTTTGTTTAATCTGTTATTTTCTTAATTTATGTAGGGAGGCAATTGAAATTCTTTATTCCTTAATATATTTATAATATATTATTTTGGTGATGTTGTTTGGTGTTACATATTGGAATTTTGAAATCATTTGATAATTTTTAGGATGTGCTTATTTCAAATCTTGCATAAACATTTTATTTAATTATTTGTATAATAGAAATGTTTTGTAAATATTTTCTAATGTCGAGAATTCTGGGAATTTTTGTGTCAAGAATGTTGTCTTTTTTAAATAGCACTTTGATAATTATGCTCTGCATATTATTATTATGCATATTATGCATATGCATAGTATTATATATATCTATGTATAATACAAATACACAAATATTATCATTTGGATAAAACGTGGAAAAATTTAGAATATTTTTCCTAATTAAAGATTGATGACGAAGGACGTTAATGAATCTGTACCTTTGGAAACAGTTTTCACAGGTATTCTGAAGAAAGTGAAAAAAAAAATAGAAGCTACAGTAACTGGAATATAAAACAATAGTCAACGAGTCCCGTGACCTGTACACATTCCTCATACATAAGCCAACATTATCAATAACACATCAGACTGAAGGGAAAGCCAAGACGGAAATGGGTGGATACTGTCAAGATAGATCAGAACCACAAAGGCGATGTTAAGGGATGGATAAGCGATGTTAAGGGATCACTTGTGATCGTGGTCATGATCTTCCGAGTCCCATGAGACCGCTTAAGACAAAATATGAAAAAGAGTACATGGACAGGCTTCCAATATCAGGCCACAGTAGAAAGCAACAACAATCTTTTTTTTTTTTTTTTTTTTTTTTTTTTTAAATTTATTTTTTAAAAATATTTATTACATTAAACATATGCCAAACTGCACAGCAGTTTTACGGCATATTATTATAGTCTTGTATTATTGAAAGTCTAACATTATTGGGGATGTTTTTAGTGAGATGAGAGAAGATATATTTAAATTGGTGAAAATTTCTATGGAATATTTATGCGGATATCGTGAGGAATGGTATGATCGGAAGCATAAGTTACTGCAAAAGCCGATTGTGTCCAAAATATCAAATAATTTAAAAATTTTCACCAACACTCACAACAACACATCAGCCCTGATAGGGGACCCTTTAATGGGATCCGAAACGTCGGCCGGAAAGGTCATAATAACACGGCATAATACCCCAGATAACACAAACCTGAAGAATGTTTTATTTCCTTCTCTTTTACGTCTGAAAGTTAACTTTTTCAATAATTATTCTTCATTGTTCTACGCACTCTGTGGTGTGAAGAATGTTTGAAAAAGGTCGCATTAGCCTGTGGTAATATTAACTTGATCAAATGCGGGAGAGTTCAGTTATCACAATTTTTTTTACGTTTTTATCTTTATTAGCAACATAACCTATGTTCATGGCTTGCACACGCCACAGAGAATTTAGTTTTATTGGCTATAAGTTAATTAAGTAAAGCTAAGCTTTATAAATTAATTTATGAATTACACAATGAAATAAATTATATAAGGTTGGCCGCCATCACACGTGAGATTTAGACTTTTTCTTTCTTTCTTTCAAGATGCCGTTCTAATGAGGACGGTATCTAGTCACCCCAATGGTATTTTGGGTATTGGGCGACATCTGGTGCTCTAACGGCATTTTTTATAATAAATCAGTTGCAATAAAGAATTTGAATAGGAAAAATCTTTTCACATTAACGTATGGTTGGTGGTTCATTGTGGTGATGAAGTGAACTAGAAGGAATATCGCTCCTCAGATCCAGTAAAAGGATCCATCGTGATCAAAGAGAAGAATATCCTTCATTATAAGGCACTCTAAACAAGATTCTCGTCCGAGATTAAATTGGTAAGATTTATTCATAATGGTTAATTTATTTACAATGGTACTTGATATTTTGATTAATCATAAATTAAATCTTCAAGTTTAATTAAAAAGTATTAAAAAGTGTGTAATTACTTCCCCTTTCAATCTTTAAGGATGTTTCAAAGAATTTGTAAATTTTTTGACAAAAAAATATTTGCATACTTCGCAAAACAAATTATATAATATCTTACGAAATATATTTATTAAAGTAAATTCAATCATAAATAAACATTTTACCTTTATCTTAGTCGTCATTGAATTTAATTCAAAGTATTAAATCAAAACTATATCCAGAATCCCGGCGTTCGTTAATGTATTATATGAGAAATGTTTTCACTGTGTAACCGATTCGTTTAAGAATTTGTTTAATGGGAATACACGGTCCCCAGGGAAGTGTAAGGAAGACATATATTTTGATGAATACACACATAAAGTTGTATTTTATGCTTCGTGCAGAGCTATGAGCTAAGGTAATCGCTTAACAGGAATCATTTACATGTTTATAGCTATTTTGTCAATACAGTTGTGTTGAATATTAAACTCAATATTTATTGTATACTTTGCCTTGTCAGTGATACACTACTTTAAGGGAAGGGAAGTGTAGGGAATTTACGGGATACTAGGGATAGAATTTGGATGGTAATGGATTTAATGAAGGTCAAAGAAAGTATCAAAGGGTCAGAAAATAATATTTGTTATGGTGCCCTGTCTTACTTTTTTTGAAGGACCAACATGAATGGAAATATGATTTATTTATATTTTAGAGCAGTCTCTATTTTGAAATAAGATGGATGATCAGGCTGGATAGCTAAATAAAGATGTAAATACGGAATACGTGTCACATTAATTTTATTACTATTTACGAACCAAGCTAAACGCTTGTTCTACGGTAAAAGGACAACATTGCTAGTCTCCTGGAAGAGCGATTGGACCACCAACGATCGAAATAGTCACTGACGTGTACAGAAATTAGGCGTAGATATATAGTGCAAGTGGCGAACAAGAGAACAAAATTGGTAAAAATTATTGATACAGAGCAACATGAACATCGCAAATCAAGGGACAATTGTTGTAGTTGTTATATATAAAATAATTATTATTTTGAGCACTAGGGGTTGTAAGTACAATATTATTGTCAAAAATAGGATTTCGTGTAGGAGTGACATTTTAAATAATTATGGGGTATCTGCAAGAATATCAGCATCAGTGTTAGGGTTAGCACAATATACATTCTTGTGACGCGAGAAAAATAACCAAATAGATTAACATATTTTCCAGGTTTCCAGGTTTTTTATATGGGGTTTAACACGCAAATTAATGTCAGATAAAGAAAAAAAATGATGATGTCAAAAATGATAATTGTAGTGTATCTCAATGTACGTTTGTATGTGTGCGTGTTTGCGGCAGCGTATAAATGTGTGTGTGTGTGTGGGTGTGTTGTGTGTGTGCGTATGTGCCGGTAGATTAATGGGCTGGCCTGTAAAGACATACGGTAGCAGAAGAAACCAATTTTCATCGAATTGACGCCGGTGTTTCATTGGAAATACTGGACATTCACCTTAAGAAGTATATAGACATTCTTGTGATGTTCATGTCGTAAACATCACAAGAATGATGATGTCGTTTACGACGATGATGATGATATTATTGGCGATGACACTGATCGCGATGACTATAATGGACAAAAGTTCTAAAGTCTTTCTGGGATATAAAATATCCTGTCTTGAACTTAAAAATGACGTCCACCGCAACACTGACAATATAGAAAATTTTTCACATCGCTGTTTCGCATTTCCGCTACGATAAAAAATACCCAACTGTCTCGGCGTCTTTCTAAAATGGAAAATCCTCGCGCGCTTCCTGTTCCGGTCTCCCGGCCGAGACGCGAGGCGGAAGGTGGGCAAATAGATTGATTCCCGCAGCAGCCCGGGACGGACGGGAGGCGGGAAGAGGTTCGAGTAATTACGTGTTCCTTCGAGGGCGGCAACTGAGAAAACTGATTTCCCTGTAAATACAATCGCTACCGTGTTAGTTTGAATTTCACCGAGAACATTATTTATCAGGGGGAGTGCGGGCGCCACAAGCCCTCTCCGAATTGTACCTCCGCAGCGGCGGTTAGCTGAAGGTTCCTGGTATCGATTAGTTACGTGCAGGAACCAGCGCACACACCAATCGAGAACACTTAACAAAACATCGGTTGCCTTGCGGTGGGCGAGAAAGGTGAACTAATAGGAACATTACCAGTTTCATGTCTTGATGCTACATTCATGTACTCGTGGGCAGGTGATACCGTGACGAGGGTATGCGTTTCCAGATGAGAGTACTGTGTATTAAATTTCCATAATTAAAGAGTTAAGATTGTTATTACGGTCGTTAGACATATTTATGTGTTAAATGAAACGGATATTTTATACGAATCGTATATTTCAGCGAAAGGCAAATTTCAACGTTTCGCTTAAGTCTTATCCAGCGTCATCAGGAGAGTGTCCTATCACCTCGGGGGTGGAGGACGAACTGATTATTTCTTCCGAGGCCGTAAATTATATGCAATTTGTTGTGTTCACTTCTTCTACGATAGAGGTCGCCAATGTGCATATGTAGGTACTAATTACATCTTCGGGATTTTCTGTGACGTCACTTAAAGGTGGAATCAAAGTTGTGAGAAAAGGGCGCCAAATACTTGGTACTTTATAACTGTCATCTTTATTAAAATTAGAATGTTTGTATATTTCAACAGACTCTCTTGTTAATCTAAGTATATGGCGTGGTTCTGTTAATAAGATTTTTGTGTTGTCAAATCTGAAACGTCAAGATTTGCTTTCAAGTGATAATACTTACGGCTCATATAAAATATCCGTTTCATTTAACATTTAAATATTCCATAAGATACGATACAATACATAAATACATACGATACGAAGAATACAATATGAAGATACAATGCCTTAAATCGGGAAATTTGAATAAGTTTTAATAATAACTTTAATTTTAACACATCTTGTGCGGGACGGGTATTAAACACCTTTTGCGCAAACTTTTTGTTAATTGTTCACGGGCCGACGATATAGCCGTTGTAAGGGAGAAGGATAGTTACAAGCAGTAAACAATTAGGAGAGGCTTGTATCCAACAGTGAAATGGCTGAAAAAGAAGAAAAAGAAGAATACTTTTAAGTTATTATTATTAAATAATAATACAAATATAAATTTCCCGAATATTTATTTGTATATGATTTGGATTTTTGGATATATCAAATTCTTTTCCCGTTTTCCACTAAAAACCCTTAATAAAAGATGCTTGCAAGAAAAAAGTAGCCAAAACAAAGTATAGATGTATACGCTTCTCTATAAATATATAGTTTTTTTATAATTACATTTAATTCTTCTCTAATCACATATTGTATCTCTAATTTAATAATTATAATAAAAAAAAGTAAATTGCTTCGAAAGATACCCAGAAAAATCTGTTTATCGAAAAATTCATTACCGGTATTTTCCTAAAAAGTTTAACACAGACTGATTTTTATTCTTTATAAATATTATCACTTAAGGCATTCGCCATGTGCTTCTACTTTCAGCCAATAATTCCAACAGCCTAATGGCTAGTTACGTTTGCTTCCAAGGCTTTGTTTGTTGATTTAATTAATAAGACAACCAGCCCTAGCTCGTACACAGAAAATGTAAGAATATCTATTGAATTATACAGCATTTGTGCTATCTAAATATAAAGGGATAGTCATAATAAAACAAAGTAATTTAATTAGTATAAATTCATTATTGTTATATTTCGTAAGTAAAAGTCGATTTTCAGAGACTGCCTATACATGGGGGACGTACAATTTCTTTAGAGAATCTTCCCGGTAAGTAAGTTGTGTATTTTGATATTAATTGTATTAGTGTTTTCTCAAATATAAAAGTGAATTTTTCATTAAAACTTTACTTATTCATTAACATTTAGGTGTTGATCAGGGGCGTGAATGAGAACATTGAAATATGACTTTTTTTAAGCATACATTTCAATATATTCTGTCAGAAAAATATTTAATTTCTATATTTTTCCCCAATATATGTTTATGTAAGAATCATGCTTCATTATTCTAACTGCACGCGCCTGGTGATGTTATAATATTATTAAATAAATTAATAATTTATATTTTATTAACCAATTTTCTAACAAAATATATCTAAGTGAGACATGATACCTTAGTAAATATAACTTTTGTTTGATAAAAATTGTACTCATATGTCTCCTATTCCCCATCCAAAAATTCCAGGTGTGTTCAATTTAAAATTGTCGCCTCGTATGAAATCGTCAGCCACTAATGCATCTCTCCATGGTATGTATAATTATTGCTTTGTGGACACTAGCTCTTAAATAATAAATAAACGGTTTGGTGTATTTAATGCAAAACTTCAGAGGGTATAATATTTGTGACAGTTATTTTATTAACAACTATTATAGTTATTTTATTAATAACTATTATAGTTATTTTATTCAATTTTTATATTTTTATTTCAACACTACTATTTCACAAGGTTTTATTACCGTAGCGAACCGCTTCATAAAAATCCAGGATTGAGAAAAATCATTTAAAAATTGTGCTATCATCGGGAATCGAATGGGGAACATCTTTAAGAGAAGTCAGTGCCAAACCTACTGGACTTCGAGGGGCGCTTTTTACTTTCAATGTAAATAAGAGTGATAATAGATCCAATAGCTGGATATCGCAGATGATGGCACGGATGATCAGTTGTCATCATTTCCAGTAATTTCTTGAGGAACCCAGGAGCGGGCAGTCCTCTCAGGTCCGCCCATTGTTTTTCATCATTCAAAAAAAATATTACATGCAATTTTTTGTATCTTATCTGTATTCCACATAATGGATGTGAATGTGAATTATAATAGATTCGTTCAAGACATGGAAGGAAAATTATTGAATTGAATGTTGGTATGAACGTTGTCGTTCAGTGTGATTCACACACTCGATAGAACTAACAATTTTTCTGACGCGAATCGCCGTAAATTTGACAGGATTAAAGTAAAGAAGATGGACGGGTAAAACGGGAACAATTAATGGACTGTATATGAGATGGGAGGAAATATGAAGCTAGACTCACCTGCCGCAATATACATTATCCCCAGTGACGAAGCGAAGATTGAAAACTAATAAAAAGAACCAGCGTACACTTTACTACGTAAAAAGAACCAGCATACACTTAACATCCCATGGTGCCTCGGAGCCAATGATAACGAAAGTTTCACCCGATGGTGATGATAAATGTTCCTCTGGAGGTTGCAGTCTGCTTTATGCTCATTAAAGTGAACAATATACAATGTTTAACAATTCAAGCTATAAAATGTGAACTGATTGGAAACAAATATGGAAGCAGGAGGTAGCGAAAATCGTGACGTAAATGCCAATAACTTAATATTTAATTCGCGAATGTCATAGCCAGGAAGCTTGCATCCACATCATGTTAATGAATACCCAACAGCGTGTATGTTCGGGAGTACGCCACGAAATTCAACGACAGACTCATGTAAGGGTGAGGCAGTAATATTCTCTCCAGACTTGCTTTATTTTCACAAAACTTACGTTGAGTTTGTTTTGTTACTACTTTAGTTTCGAAAGAAGCTGTTCACCACATTATATTTCGAAAAAAAAAAATTATAAGAGGGGGAGGTTTTTTAGAGGAGAGGAATATGGACAACAGGGTAGGAAATGTGATGTTTTAGTTTGTCATTAGTTTGTTTGTTAAATTTCTACTGTCATTCCTCATTAATCTTTTATAAAGTATCGATTGGAGATTTTTTAATTCTTGCACCACAATGTAACTAACTACCATATCAAATATTAATACGTTTAGTAGTGTATGAAAACGTACTAGTTAAATATTTAATTCTAAGGCATTCTCTTTCTAAAGGATATTGTTCATTTTTGGTAAATACTCAACTATTCAAAATAAAGAAAACTGTGGATTTTATTAATCAACCTAGTTTTAAAATGCAATTAAAAATAATATTAATGGATTCTGATCTTCATACTCATGTCTGTACAACATCATTAAGAAACTCATTACAGAGGGGTTCTATTGTACCTATAAGCGATGGGATGTGTATAGCCCTCATCTTATATTGTACTCAGGTACCTATTGAAATTGGGATTACTTGGCACTGAAACTGAGGTCGTATTGAATAAGGTATGGTTAAAAGTTGTATGTCCAGACTTAAAAATATATGTAAAGATCGTGGAAAAACAACCAAAGTCTAGTTTGTAGGTGTTGAGTACATTCAATATTCATTTATGGTATAGACTTTGTAGATTTAAAAAGCAAAAGAGAGAAGACGGATCGATTCCTTTAAGACGTGGTTTTGGAGACACATATTGTGTTTATCGGAGACAGTAAGATGCAAAAATGTCTGAATACCATAAAAAAAGAGAGGCTTTCTGTCTGCACATGTCTGAGACGAATCTTTCATTTTCTTGCTAGAAGAGAAAATAGCCTAGAAAAGCCAAGAGGAAAAGAAAGGTCCCCACCCACTGGATTGATCAAGTGGAAAAAACTCGGTAACAGCGCTAAGATGCGCTAATGCAAGATGCCGAGAAAGATGGAGAAGAATAGTCAAGAGTGCCGGAGATCATGAAATTCACGATCCTCATTAGTCATTAAAAACCGACATAAATGATAACGATTCACATCAAAGTAAATATTGAAAATATTAAAATCCAAAAATAATGGCGCAATTGGTCGCGGGTCCGGTAGCGTGGTAGGAAATCTGACGATGGAACCTCTGCTGACCGTGCGGCTCGGTTTGACGTGGGTATTGGCTACATATAGATGTTGCTAAGAAAACTGTTGTCCACACCACCACATAATACTACGTTTTCACTGTTTTACTAGTACTGAAACAGTTTAAGAAAATATGAACAAATTATCGTAAGAATATTCTTAGGTTTTCACGGCCACTTAGAATCTTCTGGTTTGAATCTTCTGGGGTATTATGCCATGTTAATACGACCTTTCTGGCCGATGTTTTGGATCCCATTGCAGGTTCCATCATCAGGGCTCATGTGTTATTGTGAGTGTTGGTGTTAAGATTAAGTATTCGCTTGCAGAAAATTGTCGTAACTTCGGGTCCCCGGCCCTCTTTAGATAGGGAAATGAAAAACTAAGGTGATTGTAATGAGTTGGAAGTGAGTTGATGGATATGTAATGAAAGATAATCCACGGAAAGTTGACGAGAACATAAATGTTGTATTTATCTATGCACAAATAAACTATATCATGAGATACGTTTTGAAATAACTTTTCAAATAAATTTACTTTCGTGTTGTTAGTTAGTTATTTCATTGAGTAATAAACTTGTTGTTGTTTTAGCGAGTAGCGCTGTCATAATACTAGGTATTAAATGACAAGTAATAAACTGACTGTCGTAACATCAAGACCTTAAATGATATTTCAGAAACTACAAGAGTAAAATAAAGGTACGTACCTGCACGTATACCAACGGAGAGATACTAAAAAATTTTTTTTTTGAAAGATACAAAATATTATTTTCACTAAATCACTAAAATATTATTTTCAATAAAAAGTATTTTCTTTTTATTAATTATAATAATGTTACCGCAAAGTTAAATAAAATTAATCATTGATATTGCAGTAACTTTGTGAAAATGATTATTATAATTTACAGTAAGTCAACTTTGTAACATACACACGTTGAGTTAGTTTTATCACTACTATAGTTTCGAGAGTAGGCAGTTCCTCTCTTCGTAAGGTTTAACTAATAACTGAATTACTGATGACGCCTCTCAAATTTATAGAATTAACATAATAACTCGATGTGCGTGTATTGCAAAGTTAGATTTGTGTTTATTAAAATATTCAAATAGTTTTTTTAGTAATTTATTCTCCTTTACTATTTAAAACTTCTTGCCAATGTTCCATAAATATAATTTATATAAATTATGATAATTATTATCATTTTCCATATATAACTTTTTAATATTTTGATCTACACGTCGATTTTTAAATTTTATTTTTGTTATCCTGACGCAGAAGTCATTGGCTTCGAAACATGTTGAATTTTTTCAATAAATAAGTGTTGTTTACAAAGTTAATTTATATAAATTACAATTGTCACCACAAAATAAATTTGCTATATTTGAAGAAGAAGTTCTACAAATATATTTATGCCTCTGCGTTAAAAACCACCCGGTATTGACTCGAAGAATTCGTAATTTGAACAGAAGAGGTGTCAAAGATATTAACTTTTGTCTACTCGACATTCCACTTTGAATGTGTTTAATTTTTTTTTTTAAAGAATACAATTTCTTGTAGAGAGGAAAATATTATTTTGAATCAAGTATAATCTTTACCATTATTTTTACTTTTAGCGCCCCTTTTAAAATTTGTAAAAAAGAGCCCATCCTTATGTTAACACCTAAAATATCATTAGAGGTTGTAAATAATAAGAATTTCCATTTTTTGTTTTAAAATGTCACATTGTATTTTTGTTTTTTGAGTCAAAATATAGAGTCGTAACTCATTTTTTCTAATTTTACAGGATTGATTTTGTTTGTAGACATACATTCGCATCATCTGCCGTAACGCCGGATATGTTATATCGAGTTCAAACAAGTGCGCGTCTTGAGTTTCTAAGCTCTGAAACAAACACAAAATTTACGAAGTGATATCTTCGTGTTGCTGTCTATTTCTTGAAAGTTCAAAACTCATTATACACCCCACGATTCCGTGAACGAAAAACTTCGGAGAGAGCTTTTAAAAAGCTCAGCTTATGAAAGAGGATCGAAAGCGCTTAAAAATTTGAGTAAGCTCTAAAATGATAATACGGTGATTGTAAATTCTTAAAAAAACCTCAGGAGGGTCGGAATTTTTTATGTTGAATGGCACGACGATGGCGGTTTATGCGAACGATTATTTTAATTTTATTTGCACTAGGGACAAATATTTTTAATAAAGTTTTATATTGAAAAAATTAGATGGCTAAGGTCGGTCGGACTTTAGATACGAATTATTACGTACGTATTGGTACGATTATTTTCGTACGTATTGAGCACATTGATTGGGTCTTGCGTTGGTCACGCTCAGTTACTTTTCGCATTTCTCCAATAATTGTGCCAAATGAATAATCTGTATCTTCTGGAAAACTTTATTATGGCAGACTTAAAAAATGACAAATTTCATGACTATCTGTATCTAATAGATTCACAAATGCTGGGGAGAATCGAAGTGCAACGAGAGTTCACAACATCAGAGAAATATTTAAACGTTTTTTTGTTCGAAGAACATAATTATACCTCACCTTCATTAAACCAAATTATTTAACTTGCAGGTATTTTTAGTTATTTATAGATTCTCCGTCGTGATCTGCGCTGATGGTCACGTAGTTGAATCACTTTGGTCCCACAAACATTTGTGGTCACGTATCAAATTGACAAATTTTTCAGTATCCATCGTACGTAATCGCAAAAATTTCCGAACAAATCCGGATCGTGTCGGTCGTCGCATCTATACGTGCGTACACGCACTATTAAATCGTGTACAGTGTGTGATGTTCAATACTACTTCGAAGGTCAGGAATGTACTTGCGTATTTGTACGTATACGTACTACTCAATTTCGTACGAAAACCCACCCAGTGTGCGGCCGGCGTTACACACAAAAATCAGACACTATATATATTTTCACGGGTCTTGGTGCGGGAGACAAATGAAAAAACTAGAAAATTAATAAGCGACTTTATAACTAATGATAAATTTAGTATTCAATGTACAAAGTCGCTTAACACAAATTAAATTTAAGGCTTTTCTGTAATCGACACTATTTCGCAACGTATCAATCGTTATTATCGCTGGATAACACTAACAAACACTTAACGCTCGTAGAATATTCGATTCTCGCACATAAGAGTCGCTCTGGTTTTTTCGAAAACTTGTTACTTCCCTATATTATTTCCCTTTATTTATCGCTTCGATTATTTCACAACTGGCAACAAACTGTCGAAAACAGGATAACTTACCGCGCGGCGGCCTAGATCCGTGCTATTTATATCCAAATGCTGGCATCTTCGAACTTTCTAGATAATACTAGTGTTTAGGGGAAGGTTCTCGTCACTTTTCGGTTGTTTCAGTCGTTTGTAGAATGTTGTAACTAATTCCAGAGTGGGGAAGTGTTTCCTATAGTTTTAGATATTATTGGCATCTTTGTAGTAATATTAAATATTAATAGTCAGTAGTATTACGAGAGATTCTGTACGCCTCTTTTGCCATTTCTTTACAATATCTTAGAATTTCCATACACTATTTAATTTGTTAAAAGCTGTACAATTTTTGTAATAAAGTGTGTGTATAAAATATGAACAGTTTTTAATGAATTACTATTATAAAGATATATTGTTTTGAAAGAAAAAAAGTCAAACTTGATGGTCTAGTGGTTAAAGCACTCGAATTCAGTGGTCTGTAGTTTAATTAAGTCTAATTCTAGAACACCAAATTATTTTTATTCTCATAGAAATGTTTAGCTTTGTTTGAAAATGTAAGAATTCCGTTTTTTTTAATATGGAGATGAAACAAAAGTTACTAGTTTCTTCCATATATTCACAGATAAATATGTGTCGAAAGACTCAAACAAGACCCTGTACTAACTGCAAGTCAGCTAAAATAAGAGAGAGGGGGAAGATGGCTCTCTCTCTTTTTGTCGTAGCGCCACCTTATACTCCCGTTAAGGTTGCCTACCAGAATACACCATACGTGTTAGCATCAACATTAAAAATAAATTAAAAAGATTTTTCTTTGTTATCTATTGTGTCAGAATTACTTTTGGATTTTTAAAAATTTTGTTTTTAAAAAAGTTTACTTGCCATTTTTGTCAAAAATGTACATCGCGGGAATCTTTTAAGTTCAGTTTAATATTTGAATAATTAAAAAGGTTGGGTACGCGATGAAATAAAACACGTTTTTGTCTTTTGTGTACATCCTCTCCCTTAGCTGGAGCATCATGGTCATTTTTATTGACGTAATCGATAGAACAACTGTCAGCACTTCAGAGTCCTCCCACAGCAATACCCTAGATTTTCTGTGGATAACCTGTATTTAGTTGTACTGAAACGCCGAGTCTCTATTAGTAGGTATTAAGGGCAGGCACAGTCAAGGCTTCCCGCAGGCATTCGTCAAACATGTTCATGCCATGTAAATCTCTGTTTCATGTTAACAAAGATAGTGATGGAATATTGGATGAAGGTTTTGTTATTTTCTAACTTGAATAATGGTTGACTTTGAACAAAATGCGACTACTATTGAAATATTTATTTTGAATAAGGTAAATTAAAAAATTAATCAATTATAATTTTGAAAGCATTCTCTAACCATTGTGCATAATAGAAATAATGTTTTTGTTATTTTTAATCCTCTTTACTTCTCTTTTTCTTCTTCAGCCGTCGTCTCTCCACTGCTGGATATAGGCCTCTTCCATTCATCCTTGTTATTTATTTTTTCCATCCTTCCTTGTTATATATTCTTCAGCGAAGCCTGCAATCGCTAGGAGATGCATCTCCAGGTGGCGGATAAGGGAAAACTTGCCAGATATGGAGGGTAGGAGGGAAATAAAACTCACAGACATAGGCAGTAGCGTCTGATCCTTAATGAGCGGCTACAAACAACGTCTGCTCCCTGTGTTAAAGACGACTGATTTCAAAACTCACGAACCCATCTGGCAAGCATGGTGTTTTAATGCCAAACCCCTTCTCAACGAAATGAACTCAAATTCCTTCTTAAAATGACCTCAAATAATATATTATCAATAATTATACCTGAAATAAAAAAATAGAATATCTTTGTTTTTACCATAAATTTGGTGAAAATACCAATATGTTTCGGCGCCAACGGTTTCTTCATTAGGATATAACGTATACTAAAAATCGAAGTATTGACAGTAACAAAATAAAAACAAATATATAGGAGATGAATGTGAGATGAAGAGAGAATGAAATAATTTAAAACAAATATGAAAAACAAATTGAAAATATCACTATTTGTAAAAAGGAGCTGATTATTTATATTATTCATTTTGCTATGAATATTTCTTTTTATTTCAAAAATATTTATTTAATTTATTCAACTGTAATACTGCATAATTTTTATGTAAAAAATTTAAACCCTTCTAAATATCAAAATAATGAAAAAAATGAAGGATGATGAAATTAGCAAATCCGGAATACTTAAGGCGTTTAAGTAGCAATAACACATCTAACATCAAAATTTTCATACTTATTTTCTTTTTTAAAAATAATTACAATCATTATAATACAATTACTCTTATATTGATATAAACTTTTTAAATTTATTATTAGTATAGAAAGCTGGTAGAATAGAATTTAGGATGTTTTTAACTATTGAATTTAAATTAGATTATATATAAATTCGATTTTTCTTCAATGCTTATTAATTATATTACTGATGAAACCACAGAATCATTTCTCATAAAAATTTATCGGGGATATCATAAAGTATTTATTTAGGGGTTTCATAAATTATTTTATACTTAGCAAACAACTAATTTCCTTTGTATTTAAAATTAATTAAAGTTATAAATTTATTCAATTAGATTAATTGAAAATACAAAATATATAGTTCTACAAATAATTCAAATAATATTTTGTCTGTAACTCGAAATTGTGAAAATTAATGAAGAAAAATTCTTTGTAAACGGAAATGAGTTGATAAAACGAAATTTCGTATGAAGTTAATGGAATTATTAACGCCAGATGTTCCAAGTACTTAAAGGCACGAGAAGTCCCTATAAAATATAAAGGTTTTAGTTATTTTGTTTGTGCCGTCTTTTGTGCCGAGCTACTTGAACGCTGTCTTGGATAGTCAACATTCTGAAATCGAAAATGGGGAAAAAAGTTGTTCGCTGTGCGGTTAGGGAAGAGATTGTTTGCTCTTTATGGAAAATAAGAGGTACTGGATATTAATTTTTTTTCTAAAAATGCGTTTCTATGTACCTACGTGCCTACTGATTCGAAGTAAAATTTTAAAGCTGCTTTTTATGCTAACACTAGCTTAGGCAAATTTATATTAAACTCCAAAGACAGAGTCGACCCGCTAAACCATTTCGGTATTTATAAACTAAATTGTAATGACTGTTCGGAATTTTATAAAAGTAAAACGGCACTTAATTTTAATGTAAGAATAAAGAAACACTTGAAATGTATCGATAACAATAACTTTTCTGAATTCTCGAACCATATTTTAGAAATCCGTTTAAAAAAGATTGTATAACTTACAAATACCAGAAATCAAAAAATTTATGAACTATAAAAAAAATATAATTAATAATCAGTTATATTTTATGAATAGCCCGTTACTTGATATATTCCCCATTTCGGCGTCCGCTATCCCACCATAACTGTAGCTACGCCCTCGTTCAAAAATGGATAGTTGGTCCGTCCTGAACAAGATACAGTGAGATAGAAACCGGTAGACGTAGAGTTATTCCAAGTGGTCAATTTAATTAATTAATAATTATGTTCAACCACAAAGTTAAAGCCATAAACATCAACAATATTTTTATATTTACGTTCTAAAAACACAAATTTTGAATTTTGTTCACAGAGGGAGACTAATTGATTGAGATAAATTATAGAAGTTTCACAGAGGCGAAGCTATTCATATGACGAAGAAGCGGCGACATCTATGTATACTTTGTCATGGAAATTACTAATATATTGTCACGAAAATGTAGAAACAAGAACAGCTTCACATAACCGAGGATCTCTCGATACTTTGGATATATTTTAGAAAAAACTAGAACTCGGTAGAAAGTGCAATTATATTCCTGAAGCCTCCAGAATATTGAGGTTTGTAAAAACGGTGGCGGATTTGCGCGAAAACAGCCTCATTTTAACTTTTGACGGAGTCATAGAGAAATTAGCGAAATAGAAAGCGGGCGATTCAAAGCCAGCGATAAAGTACGAGAGTACCTACCTGCGTAGTGGATCAATGCGATAGAAATTATGATAAATAAATTGTTTGGGATTGATGATAAATAAATAGTGAATAATTTAGTGCCGATCGGTGCAAATAACGAAATAGTGCTCCAGTTTTTGTCCGGTGAAATTGTGTACCTGTTTAACAAAAAGTTAAATAATTTATTAGTGTTTCATTTCATCTCCCACAATCACTGATCCGTGACAAAACCAATTTTTAGTCAATTGGAAAATTTACCAAAAATGAGGTACAATATCCCGTACCTACATCAAATAAGATCAGAACTAAGAGTATGTGATGATGCTAATATTGAGCGAAAAAACGCCTTTGAAATATATGCCATGCAGTATATTTATTTTGTTTTCCCGCAGAAAACGGGTTATGTTTTTTCCGCTTGTAATAAGAAGCTACGCAAAATTTTCGATTGTTGATTGTTGAAAAAATAATTGATTGATTTTACACAAATCACATTTCTAAGTTAAGCAAGTATGCACAATATATGAGTCTGCGAGGGGATATTAGGGACGAAAAAAATATGAAATTTGTAAGAAAAAACTAAGAAAGTTCGTGATACTTGCTTTTGATTAGAAATTTTATATAATGATATTTTACATTGTATGTATTAGGAAATATTATTGTATTATTTATTTTAAGAATAAAAAAAAATTAAAACGATTTATGGAAGAATTGCAATGGCTAAGAAATATTCACACAGGTGAGTGATTCAGTGAAAGTCACCATGCAAATGATGAGATATATGAAGTCGATAAAAGAAAATTATTTTCTAATTATATTATATAATAACCTTTTTATCGGGAATAAAAATATATACATCTACAAATTTAAAAAAATTATAAATAAAGATAATTTAGGGTCACTGGGGCTAATTTACCCAGGTCGTCGAAATAAGGGATGATATTTTCACTTTTGAAAATTAAGCTAGGAAAAGCGGAAGTATTTCAGACAATCGGACGGATTCTAAATCGAGTATGCCTGAATAAAAGCATAACTCTCCGAAAAGCTCCGGTAAGCGTTTTTGACTTTTGCAAAGAACATGCAAAAGGATGAGAATTTTCGGAGATTGGTAATATTTACTGACGTATTCGAACATTGTAGAAGGGAAAAAGTGCTGTTAATACAGAATATTAAGCTTACTGTAAGACATGGCGGAGGAAAGATAATGAAGTAGGCGTGGAGTGAGGGAAAATCCAAATAATTGAAAATATTTAACTGTCAATCTTCGCGGAAGTTTTTCAAGAATATTCTGTTTAAATAATTTTTAAGAATCGGTTTATATCTTCAAACTATATTTTATATATTGATCTTTAAATAATTATTATTATAATAATAAGTTTGTTCCTGCGTGACAAGGTAGCGTGTGCAAGACCTGGCCCCCTATATCAATTACAAGAGATATAAAAATACGACAATGAATTAGGCGATAGAAGATTAAAAACAGAATCCTTAAAAACATGTCTAATATTAATATCATCATTATCATTATTTTCATCGTTATATTTTTATTTACTATTTGATGAAAATCCCCCCAAAAGTCTCTCATTTTGGAGGCACAGTTGTTCACTTCCACTTATTTCCATAGGGTTAATGATTTTATCAATAGAGCTGGGTTTAAGGGCTCTTGACCTCGCGAGACTCGCGACCTATTGTGGTGTCATGGTTAGGCGTATAACGACTGGGAGGTGGTTATTGGAAATATGGAAAATAGTGGTAAAATATTAGTGTACACGATGATAATAAAAATATATTTTTTTGGTTTATTTATTATTTATTCTTTAAACTATTTATTTTATTAGTAGTAGGTACTCAGTGGAGAAGTTTAATTATCTTCGTACAAACCATATGATTTTTTACGTCAACCGAATTCGCTTATATACCATAAATTAAAATATGTAATTGAATTGTTGGATGAAGGTGTAGCCTCATTGTAAGTTTTTTAAATAAATGCTTAACGTATTAAATATCAAAAATAGGTATGAAATATTCAGAATACTTTGCGTATAATAATTTTTTTTAAAGAACGAAATACAGGATTTTATCCCCAGAAGAACATCATAAATCATGATATTATAGGTGAGAAATTAAGTTTGGAAGTCTATTTATTTAGGTGTTTATAGGGCTTAAGACCTAACGTACGGCTGGCTTAAGTGTTCACTTTACGCAATGTAACGTTCAAAAATTTCACCCATGAACCAGATTGAGTAGTTGGTCTAGTGCTCAAGACTTACCTCGCCTAGCGATCCATAGATCGGTGGTTCGAGCCCCATTCTAGGAAACCAGAAAGTTTTTCCTATTTTCATAATACAAACGTTTAGCTTTCTTTCAAAATAATGACTTGAATCGATATGACGTGTATTATTTACCTTTATTCTATATAAAAAAATGATACATCCATAAATGAATAATATTAATATCCAAAATGTTTCAGTTTTAGAATTATAGTTTTGAAACCACATGTAAGACAAATATTAAATAATTTTTTTATGAAAACATTATAGATGTCTCATAGAGACGAAGCTATATTTATATATAGAAAAGTAGGTATGGAAGTATTTTTGGGTGTTCATAGGGTTTGCGACCTATCGTACGGCTGGCTTAAGTGATCACCTTGCACAATGTAACGTTCACCATTTCCGCCCATGATAGACTGCCACAGCTATCAAATTTTTGGTATTTGTATAAATATACAATATATTTAATTCACACGACTTGTTTCGTATGTGAGTTGTATTTTTACTACCGCCACCGGCAGTCCATAGTTTTTTCATTCCCATAATCCACTACTGTTACTGTTACTATACTATGTTACTATTGTTAATGAGATATCTATATTTTTGATCGGTTTTTTAAAGCAATATCCTTTATATGTGTAGATGAGATCTTCCGAATTATTAACATTACACTAAAATACGCCTGAAAATTATTTCATTTTTTAACTTCTTTTTAGACCACTTTTTTATACTTAGAATATATTGTGTATGTCAAAATTTTTCAAGAACACAATACTGGATTTTATTTCCAGGGAGACATCATTAATCAAAATATATTATAGAATTTACCTATAATAATGATGTCCCCCTGGGGATAAAATCCAGTATTGTGTTCTTGAAAATTTTGGACACACTAAAAAGAATCTGAATATTTTTATGTTGCAGCAATTCAAATAGAATATTATTTAAAACGTTATAAATGAAAAGGAATCACATTTAAAATTATAAACACTCACCAATATTATAAAGCATTACACTTGTTATAAAATATAAATTAGGTACAAAAGGCATAATGGGTCTTGTTGATAACGTGAACGTGAGGCTTTTAGAGAAATAGGCTAACGTTTTATTAAACTAAACAAACATACAAGTAATTTGCGGAAACAACCGAGACAATATTTACTCGAGAAATTTTAAAAGGTTTATTCCTCAGTAGTGACATTCACGTGAGATTAAGTTAATATGCGCGTGCGGCTTTAATTAGACTAACGTTCTGACAACACGTATAAACGTATACGTGTAATTCCCCGAGAGCAACAACCTTCACATTATTTATACTCACTACGTACGTTTTATTTACGTTAAGGGAAAGCAAATTACGGTTAAATAAATGTCAGATAATGCATTTAAATTTAAATTAGATGAATTAACTAAAAAGATATATGTTATGAATCGGATAAATATTTCGTTATCAGCGTGATAGTCTTTTTCAATATTTTTTTACTATAATCATAAAAATTGTGTTTAATATATATAGCTACATGAATTGGATGGATAAAAAATTCTTAATCTATACTAGAAATTTTGATAGTGATTTAAAAAAGATAAATTATCTAAGTATTGACACTTTATTAATAGTAGCGCCATATTCTGCTATATATTTTTTTTATTTATTTTTTATTTATTTATTTATTTAACGCCCTTATGGGCTTTTACAATATACAGAATAATTTTTTTTTTTTAAATTACATAAGACAGTTAAAATTAAAATACAGTTAAAAGTTACAATAATAATAATAATAATACAGAAAAACATAAAAACATAAGATAAAATAATAATAAAGTTAAAGGTAGAAATAATAATAGTTAAAGGTAAAATAGAAAGATTTATTGTCCATTTCTATTTTGTTGGGATGTAAACAATTGTATCAGCTTTGTCCTATAAACAGTTATACTATCAGTAAAAATGTCAGCCGCCTCTGCATGCTCATTCCCTAATGAGTGTAATCTGGGAATTACAGAGTTTGCTAATGCATTAGTTCTGACACTTCCACTATAATAGTCTTGATGACCTCGATGGAGCATATAAGTCGATCAGACTAATAATCTGGGGGCAATCAATCAAACTATTTACGATCCTATAAAGAAATATTAGGTCTGTTACAGTACGTCTCACAGACAAGTTTAAAAGTTGTAAATAACTAAGGAGATATTCATAATTGATATCTTCCAAGCGTATATTTAATTTGTAATTAATAAATCTTAAATATTTTTTTTGGACTCGTTCAATTGCCGTTGAATGATTAACATAGTGAGGAGACCAAATGATCGAGTTATTTTCAACCTGAGGTCTGACAAGAGAAGTGTAGAGGACTTTATAACTTTATAAGTGCGCAGGTCTGTAAAGTTTTGTGCAGTTCTTAAAACAAATCCCAACATTTTGAGACCTTTA
>JADDOH010016949.1:0-55953 GCA_016648135.1 Agrypnia vestita | reverse complement strand
TATCTTCTCTTTGGTTATGAATTCCAAATCCAAATTTTTACAGCTATTTACTCATGTATTTGTGTCTTGAAAATTATAATTCATTTGTTTTTTCCTCAATTGTTTTTTTCTTTGCGAGACTCAGTTTACAAAATGAAAAACTTGAAATATCGCGTTATTTACGAGTACGAGTTCCACCGTGGCACCAGTGCTGCAGAAACGGCTCGAAGGATTAATGATGTGTATGGCGACGGTGCCGCAAAAGAAAACACAGTGCGTTTTTGGTTCCAACGTTTTCGTTCTGGAAATTTCGACCCGCAGAACAAGCCCCGTGGACGGCCGGAGACCAAAGTTGATAATGAAGAATTGAAGGCTATTGTGGAAGCGGAATCCATCGCAAACCACATCCGAGTTAGCTACAGGCTGCGGTGTTAGTGATAAAACTGTTTTAATCCACTTTAAGCAAATTGGTAAGTTGAAAAAGCTTGAAGGGTGGGTACCCTCACGAATTGAGTGAAGCAAATCACAAACTCTAGTTACTTGTGAGCGTTTGTTGACTAGTGTGTCTTGTGTCAGTTCCACTACACTTTCTTAAATCTGGTCCAACGATTACGGCAGATGTCTTTGTCAGCAACTGCAAACCATGATGGAAAAGCTAGCTGCTAAACAACCGAGGCTGGTTAATCGCTCTAGGCCACTGCTGCTTCATGATAACGCTAGACCACACACTGCACAACAGACGGCTACCAAATTAGAGGAGCTTCAATTGGAATGTCTAATACATCCACCGTACTCTCCGGACCTTGCCCCAACAGATTACCATTTTTTTCGAAATTTGGAAAACTTCTTGCAAAGGAAAAAATTCAACTCCGATGGGGCAGTCCAAACCGCCTTCAAAGATTTTATTGATTCCCTTCCGAATGGTTTTTTTAGTAAAGGGATCGATGAACTACCTATGAGATGGCAAAAGTGCATAGATAGCAATGGTACATACTTTGATTAAATAAATATATTATAATAAAAAAAAATCGACTTTATGTTCCTCCCATACTAAACGTCAATTTCATATGTAAGGACCTAATATATATATAGGGAAATTTTATACGAATAGTCTTAATTTATTTTAATGATGAGATACATATCTTTATTATCCCGCTTCTCGAGTAGGTTTTCAGCTTCCTGTGGCTTCCATCAGACGGCAAATAAAACCCTTATTTGCAAAGCCTCTTTTACTCCCCGTCCTTTCAAAATCGAATCTATTGCAATAAATTTTAAATGATTGTACCGGAGAATACGTCCAAAGTAACATTACCTGAAAAATGTGTTCACAATGAACAATGGGTTATTACTTTTATCGTTGTATTTTAAGACATCTTTATTCCTTTTTATTTCTGTCCAGATAAATTTCACCAACCCTCTCAATGACGTACAGGGGTGGGATGAGAATATTTTATAAAAGAGCTCTCGTCGTTTCAGAGCTCGGGGAAATTTTATCTTTTTTATTATATAAAAAAAGATTATGATACTTTTTAAAGCTTAACTACAGTATTAGACAATTTCATGAAGCGGAAATTTTTGAAAAACCGATAATAAAATTGACTCAAGATTGTTTTTTGCAGTTGACCACTGATGTTATTTTGAATAGATTCAAATAGGCACAAAAAACTCTTGTTATAAAACATTTTCATCCTTCTGGGATATTAAAAAGAACACCCTCGAAAAAATCCCACCGAACCGTAACACAATAAAGCTTTCAGTCGGCGGCGAGAACTCCAATAGGGGAGAGTTTCATTTCGCAAACGTGAAGGCATCGCAGCTTTCAGGAATTGCGGATATTAAACGAGTTGAATATTATCATCCCCTCGGGGACAGAAGCAAAACTTTTCAGGGGCTATCAAGCGCATGACTGATGACGTTGTGTGTTTTCACTGTACATACATACATTGATATTAATGTTATAATTTATAGAAATAAACTTTGTTTACACCGCTTTTTTATTGAAAAAAATCAACTCGTTTCATAACCCATGGCCCCTTCGTCAGGATACAAATGTATACTAACAAATTTAAAAATCGAAGTATAGATAATCAAAATATTAAAAAGTTATAAGTATATGGAAAATGAATAATAATAAAGTACCTACTTAACATGAAAATAAATAAGTAGGCACTTTATTATTATTCATTTTCCATATATAACTTTTTAATGTTTTGATTATCTGCAGGTACTTAGATTTTTAAATTTAATTTTGTTAGTATACATTTGTGTCCTGGCGAAGGGGCCATGGGCTCTGAAACATGTTGATTTTTCTCAATAAAAAGTGGTGTATACAAAGTTTATTTCAACAAATTATAATTATAATGTCACCACAAGATAATTTTGCTGTGTCTGAAGAACAAGTTAATATTAATGTATTCACGAAGGCTTCGTGTAATCTATATAATAATGTATAAACAGGTAAAGTTTGTGTGTTTGGATGTAAAAGGTAATCTCCGAAACTACTCATCCAATTTCAAAAACTCTTTCATCAATTTTTAGAATGGATTTCGAGGGTGGACGTAGGCATATTATGTCGTTAAAATAAAAGAGCTTTTCTTGGTGACCTATTTTACATCTAAAAGCGATGAAAAAATGGTCGAGCAATGCGTTTTTTACGAATGCTGCCTTAACAGTAAGAGATATTTAAAAACTTACTATAAAGAAGTTGTAAACCTCAAAAAGTTCTATTAAGAAATCAGCGATGACATATATCTAAATGTTAAGGTTAAAACACAAAATGACGTTATAAAAATCTACGCGTGCGAAGCCGCAGACGAAGCTAGTACTAAATAATTTTATAGGTGTCGGCTAAATTAATTGGCGAACGTATAACATTAATCCATGACAACCTGGGTTAAGAAGCGATACGAGATATTGATTTGCTGCTACGTCTAATATTCTGGGAAAAAAATAATATTTGAAATTACATGAAACAAAACAGAGCTAAACAAATACGTATTATGTATGTATATAGAAAAAACATTTTATGGAGAATTTCTTGTAGAAGATAATTTTAAAAATATATTTAATTAATACAAAAAGTAATTTAATGTTAAATAGCATAATGAATTTTGGTCCACCTTACATAACAGTGCATCGACGATTAAAATTAAAATATTAGTAAAATAGTAAACGTGCATCTTATAATAAAATCATAGAATTTTGTGAAGATTATTTAATTTTTTAAATATATATAATTAATACAAAAATTAATGTTAAAAAGCATAATGACTTTTGGTCGATCGCATCGATGATTAAAATCAAAATAGAAGTAAAATACGTAGTAAACGCGTATTTAATAATAAAATTATTGATATTTATTACAAAAATAAATGCTATTTGAGTGTTAAGTTTTATTGGACTGATGTTTGTAACGAATGTAAATTTATTTCTATTACCACATGAATTTATATGGTAATAGAAATAAATTTACATATGCTGATAGAAATACATAATATGTAGAAAAAAAAATAGTTTCTCTGTCATTAATTACCATGTTACGTGCATTAATGAGATATAGTTTCTTTACAAAATCAAAAAATAAATATATGAGACGATGAATCACTAATTCAGAAGTAATGTTAAAACAAATTCAAAAGATATTTCATTAATAATATTTTTTATAAGGTATTTGATTTAAAAGGTAAGTAAGCAAAAAGGACCTGTTAACAGTGTTAATATGAAATTAAAAATTGTAAATATCCCTTTTTTTGTGTGTTTTGTTGTTAATTATAATAAATTATGTTTCATTTTATTTAAAATATTGCGTTTCAAATGACTAAGAAATATTTTTCTTTATTATTTTTATATTTCTGACAATGGACAAACGTTGTAAAAATGTGTAAAGCATGCTTAATAAATAAAGTGCGGCATAGTGAACAAAATTGATTTGAGAAAAGTTTGTGTAAAATAATTTGAAACTGCAGCGTTCTCTCCGCACGATTGCGTTGAAATATTTCACAGTTTCCGTTCTCGTGAGTGCTTTTCCGGCGAGATCACTTCCGGTCCAGGATGGGAAAGAAAAAGGACAAACCCCGCGTTATACCAGAGCAGGACGGGCGGATAATCGGCGCTATCTGCCTGTGCCAGCTCACCCTGGTGCTCAGCGGGGTGGCCCTGATGTACCTGTCCGTGGCCGTGTACGCCCCCAGCCACAAAGCCTTCCACTCGGGGTACGATCCGGTTCCGGTCATGTGCGAGGTATGTACAATTCGAAGCCTCATTTGAAAAAACTTTCCACATGTGTAAAAAAGCTGTAGACATCTATGATATATCTCAACTAAAATAAATACGAGTACATAAGTTTTTGGTGATGATAAGTTTGTAATGAGTAGGTATGTGTAACTTTTTAAATTATATATTTAATACTAGCTGTTCATACCCGGCGTTGCAGGGTTAAGGATTAAGTTTAAAATAAATTTGTGAAGGTAAACAAAGAGTTAGATTCAAACGGTATAGATTTGCATCGAAAATAATTCAGGGGGAGGGGATAGGGTAAAATAAAAGGGAGAATTGTCGCATATGTTACCCGCCGAGTCCTAAAGAATAAGTATCCAAATTTTGAGTCCGATCGGTCAAACGGTACAGATTTGCATCGAAAATATGTCAGGGGAGGGGAAGGGGTAAGAGAATAGGGGGGAAATGTTGACTAAGTTACTCGCCGAGTCAAAGAATAAGTTTCCAAATTTTGAGTACGATCGGTCAAACGGTACAGATATGCATCGAAAATATGACAGGGGAATAGGGGGGAAATGTTGCCTATGTTACCCGCCGGGTCCCAAAGCATAAGTATGCAAAATTTGAATCGGACAAACGGTGTGGATTTGTATAGAGAACAGACATACAGACAGAGAGACAGACAGACAGACAGAGAGACATCGAGTTTTATAAGTATAGATATTTAAGAGATATCAATAATATTTATCATCTTCTGTTAGTAATTTATTCAATGATGTTCCGTTAGATTAGTTTTCGTGCTGTGCAAACAGATATATTTTAAGTATAAAAATAAATATGTATTATACGTATGGAACAAATGTAGTTTCTGGAGTATCTCGCATTTCCTGTAAATGGTCTCCCTAAGAAGACCTAGGCTGACGTTTCGACACGGTATCACGTGCAATTGTCAAGGCTGGGCCAAAAAGGTCTCAAAAGTTACTGACTAGCCGCACTTATTCGCAAGTGACACAAAAGTCTTCCACCAATCATTATCATTGACACCTGTTCACAGTATGTATTTAAAAAAATATTTATTTTAAATAATTTGTTTAAAAATTAAATCTCCAAGTTCTTGTAGCTCCAAGTTCACTACAGGTCTCTAGAGTGTTTTCTTATTTATTTTATTAAAATATATGTCTAGAATTATCTATTAATTATCTATAAATATCTTATAAAATTTTTATATATCTATATAAGAATATATATATATAATATAATTATTTATTATATATATATATAATAATATGTATTATGTATTATGTATAGTAGTATGTACTAAAAAAAGTGAATTTATTTGGTAATACTATTGCTTGACCAATCACAGAAAAATACATTTATTGGTAATATTTTACTATATTATAGCGATTGATCTTGTAATATTATCGTTTAGCCATTTTATACAAAAGTCTAGATTGTAGATTTACCTATACAAAAGTCTAAAGTGGTATAAGTGTTAGAATGTGCGTAAAAATCTAATTACCGATTTCAGTAGCGAGAATATAGTATTTTTCATGAAAATGTGACTGTACGCGATAGGTGTGGTATATGAGCGCTTCAATGTGAGCGAGTAAATAATGAGAAAAGTGTAAATAAATAAATATTTTTTCACGTTCATTATTCTTAATGCTGCCGATCACACATACATTATGTGCGTACCAAAATTCTCAAAGGAAGTACCTAATCAAATTCATTTCTTAGGTTCGTAGAAAATAATTAAAACACTAATTAAAACTCGAGAAGTTGTTAACGGCCTTAATGTGGTTATTTTTCTCGGAGTAATTATGTCGTTGTTAATTTTCTTCATAAAAACAAATTTTCCAAAATAATACAGCTTCATTTTAAATTCCCGTACTAACCTACTTGTGATGCGTAACCGCGCTGCTTATGAAACAAAACCAGCGATTTTAAGTATCCCTCCCCTTCCTTTTTATACTCATCTCTCTGTGCTCTATTACGTTTTAGTATTACTCCAGCTTACGTTTATATTTCTTTTAAGTTTTTCTCCACTTTTCTCTGTTCATTTGATGAAGAGATTATATATTTTATACCACTCATTTTTTATATGAATTTATCATTTTTCTCCTACATCTCTATTGTCTCTTCTTATTGTCTTCTTATCATGCCGTTTCTCTGAAGCGGCAGGCGGAAAAAATAGAACACAACACTCTTCCGTCCTGGCACAGCACTTTTACCTCGTTCTCTTTCATACATCTTATATATATGCACGCTCTTCATTTGTTGAAGCTTTTAAAAGGATCTTCCAAAATTCCCTCCTGTCTTCGTTCCTGCTGTCGTCAACACTCGTCTAATATATTTTCTTAACCATCCTTTTCTCGCTCATACGTCCCACATAACCAAAATATCTTGGTCAAAAATTTGTACATTTTTTTTACCCTTTTACATAACGATTTTGCATGCATTTTTCTTACTTAAAAAAGTATTTATTACCAACTGACTAACTTGCCATCACAAAATATGCCAATATTTGCAAAGAGGATGGCGTGTCACGCTCTTCCTTCCTGACATATTACTCGCTTCATCCACGTTCATAAAGCTTCATCAATTGCTGAGGCTTCTAACAGGACCATCTTCCAGTATCTGGTTAATCATCATGGTTAATCATCAACCCCTGCATCATGTATCTTTATTACTATTCTATCCTCATTCATAGTCAGCATTCTATTCTTTCGAAATTTGTTTATTATTTATTTTTTCATTAATTATATCTTGTTTCTACTATCTTGGAAATATTTGAAGTGCATGCAAAAAAATTCGATCCAATATAATCCGGATCCTGCATTAAAAAATATTACCAGACACAAAATTAGTACACTCATTCAAAAACATTAATGTATTTTCTAATAACTGTATTTGTTTCACTATTTTTATATACAACTAACTTTATTAAACAAGTAACTACTTGTTCTTTGGCATAAATAATAAAATGGGTAAATAGCGCATTATCCGAATCCCTTGTAATATGTCACAACTATCGTTGGATCTAGAACGGTCTACAATTATATACCACCTTTGGGAAACATCTATAAACGTCTTCAAATGACTGAAACAACCGAGGAGCGACGGAAACCTTCTCCTAAACACTAGAATAATCTATAAAGTACGAAAATATCAGGCTTTGGGTATAAATACGGTACTACGCCGCGGCGCGAGAGAAGTTGTCGTGTTTGATAGTTCGTTCAGTGCAAAGTCGGCCACGAGGCGACGTCCAGTGTGGCCAGTCGTGAAATAATCAAAGCGATAAATAAAGCGAACAATCGAACGGAGTACGTAAGTGGCGAAATAAACCAGAGTGACTAATACGTGTGAAAATTGGATGGAATGTTCTAGTGAATGTTAAATAAAGTATTCCAGCGACAATAAAGAGTTCATTTACGAATGATATATTACGAAATAGTGAAATTTAATAAATTGAGTTTAGTTTACTTTGTTTTAAATGACTTTGTGAATTGAATAATTAAATAATCACTAGTAAATAAATCGATAATTAATTTCCAGTGTTTTCATTCATTCTTCCCGCAGCCACGACACGTGACAATACTTATTGTAAATTGTAATGAGGATTCAATTGTAAACTATACCTATGTACGAGTATTTATAACTATACCTACGCTTTTGTATTCGTTTCATTATTTTTATGATAAAACTAACATATGGCTATTTGTTATTTTGTGTATAGGATGCCTGTAAAAAATAAACTGTACAACTAATTGTAAATTATGCCTATCTCAACACACATTCTTCTTATGAGACGGGAATAATCAAGCCAAAATGTATGTATTACTACTGATAAAATCGGCGTCAACTTTGGTTTTATAATGATCAGATCAACGTACGGTTTTATTATGATCAGCTGAGGATAATTTGTAAATTAAACACTATTATAATTCTACTTGAGTTTATTAGCACCACTCGAGTTTCGAGAGTAACAGTAACTCTCATCAACAGTTGAAGGTACAAGTAACATACAAATATAAGAAAAAAGCTTAGTTTGTAGTACAATTAAAAAATTATGTACCTACTGACTATTAGATTCGTTATTATTTACATATATGTTCTTTGATTATTATCTATGATGTGACTTTTTCTAAACAACATATTCTTTACTCAAGATAAATTATAGAAATTTCACAGAAACGAAGCCATTTATATATGAAAAACGTGTATGGAAGTCTCTCGTCGTTGGTCAAGGGCTTACAACGTGTATGAGCTGGCTTAATTAATAATTATATAGTATTACTTTATTTTTTTTATAACTTATCTTAATTAATTAATCATCCCAAAAAATATTAACCTATTCTTAAAATATTAAAAATATTTAAATATTAACATATTCAAACCAGTATTGTCTAACTAGAATTAAATTTTTCAAATGCTTGAACCACATCATAGATAATAATCATTCTTTTCATTCATGTACCATTAAACTTCCCCCCGTCACGCGTAAAGATAATAAAATTAATAATTATGAAAGTTTAGAAAAAAAATTAATTCAAACTTGGGTATCCACCAACTTATCTCCTCTCCTTTCAATTTTCCCGATCCCCCCCCCCCCCACTGCTACCCCTCCCACCTTTCACCAGTAATTCCACTCCCTCCTTCAGCACTTAATTACTTTTTAATTGCACTATCATCCAAGCCTGTTTCCTATATTCGTTGTTGTGTTAGTTTGTGGATTACCGATACTCTGGGAACTCAAGTAGTGCTAATAAACTAAAGTAGAATTATAACACTGCCCAAGAATAATTGGTAAGTTGTCTTTAAGGAATATTTTATTTACCTTTGCATAAAAATAAAATTAAGTAAATTTTTGCCTCCTCCCTCGTCAAGGCATTTTCTATTTACCTATTTTATATAAAGTATTTATAACGAATTAATGCAATAAATTTGTTTAACAGAATTACATGCCTTACAATGCTCAAAATAATAAAAAGCGTATCCAGACATCCCTCGTGGCTAAATTTCATTAGCGTCCCGTGGTTTCTTTATGTTTTATTTTACGACCTTTATCGTTGCGCTCGTGGCGCTGCTCTCACGTGGGTGATTGTTAAATATTTGAGTCCTTGATCAAGTGGTTCTCGGTTGATTTCAATTTTTGTCCATTTTACGTGACAACTCGAAAATTTTTCGATGCCCTTTTATAAATCAAAAACTTAGATTTAAGAATTCCAATGAACACTTTTTGTGAAACTTAATAAGTGTACTCGTTCATGAAACTGCAGTTTTTTATTTTATTTTAATGATTTAAAAATCTGTACGAATTTTCACAAACGCCTAACATTTATATCAAATAAAACATTTTCATTTTACCATGCAATAGATGTATCTAAGTCCATATTCTACATATTCAATCGTACATCTCGACAAAAGAGAAGTACAAACACTTTAAGAAACGCATCAAGTAATGTCGGTCATCATATGAGTGAGAAGGAGGAGGAACGCTTGGATGAGAGAACAGAAAGATTGTTTGATATAACTGAATGGGCCGAGAAAGTGAAATAGCACCGGGGAACATTGCTCCAAGGGCGGACAATCGTTGGACGTTGGGCAGTTACCCATTGGTGCACGAGGGATATCAGGAGGCCAAAAGGCTGCCTTAAAGCCCGCTGAACTGACTAAATCAGCCAATTTGTTTTTTTCGTAATTGCACGCAGATTGCCCTATTTACCGTGCAATCGATGAAGTGTGCATCTTATATGAGAGTGATGTTCTGTTGTATGCTTTTAATGATGCCATTAAATATATCGACATGACCGCTCAGTTCACTCAAAAGTTGCGCACTACGCGTCACGGTGTGCCTATTCATTACATCCATTCTGCATTTTGAGTCATAGAATAATGCATGACATCGATTAGGCAAATAGTTATTTGGTATGAATAGTTAGTTAGTCGACTCCAGTTAGTCGACGAGTCAATCCTGTTTCTTACGATGTTGTTCCCCAACTAGGCTTCCCCGTCTTCGCGACTCGAGGCTGCGGTAATTGCGTTCTCTTAGTTCTTCATGATGCACGAATGTTGGATATTCTCCTATTCTGCATATATATAAATAATACATAACAATTCTGCGTAAGTAAATGGCGTCAAGGTAATTGGACAAAGAAAAGAGGAGAACACTCGGGTAGACCTTCATTGAGCAGTGATTATGATGATGACATGCATGTATGACATCTGTCCGTGCTATATTGAAATATAAAACATTACTTTATACATACATTGGCACTTGCCGGTATTGAATGGCTACACAAAACAAACAAGCCACCGTTTTCTCGGGAAAACAACAACTTTATTACGTACGGGACGTACTTATTTATGTACGCGTAAAGTTTCCATGAGAAACTTCAGGAAATTTTTCGAATTTAGTGACGTCAAAATTGACGAAGTGTACAATGTTATAAAATAGCGTCAACACGTGATTGTTAAAATAACGCGAACCAATTAGTGGACAAGAATATCTGCTATCAAATCGATTTTGTGAAAATGTGCGGTTATCGCTTAAAAAAAATTATTGTTAGGTATGTAATTTTTCATTTAAGAAAAATTAAAGTTTTAAATAACAATAATTTCCAAATGTTTTGGATAACGTATTTCTGGTATTTTAATATAGGCTTAAATTTTTAACTAACCTCAATTTCAAAAACTCTAGCCATCTTAAACTAACAACAAATCTAATTAAAATTAGCGCAATTTACCTGCAAGTTCAGTTTGTGTACGCCCAACCACAGGAATTGATTACTGGAATTCCAGCGTTTCCCCAAGAATCTTAAACATCCAGGACAATTCCACCATCAATGCACGCGTGTATATTGTAAAATCTATTCGTCAGAATTTTTAATTCAGCAATATTTTATATATTATAATATGATGGAAATCGAACCCTTCAACCGCAAACGTAAATAATTTCATTAATTTATTTAAAAACCATACGATTATATGGTTCGCGTCTTTACTAATCCCTAGTATATATTTATAGCATATTTTTGGCACTCCATGGCGAGGCGGCCTTGGCAACATGCGTGAAACGGCCGGTTCGGTTTTGCTGGCCCGGGGTTCAAGCCCCATCTCCGGCCGTTTTTTAGCCGTGGATTCGAACGAAATGATGGACGTTACACGAAGTTACGGTGACAGACAGACGGACAGACAACGAAATTGAATCAGATTTTAAAATTTACAATGTTCTGCCAGATAAATATTTAATTTCGATTATTTATATAAATAAATATTTAAATAAAGTCATGCTTCTTGTTCACACTGCACTTCCTGATTTGTAGATACTGGTTGCGCCATTCTAATCCGCGTGCAAAATATTTGCTCTGATTATTAGTATCACCGAATAAAAATTCATCTATGAATAAGGCTCATTGAGTTTACTATTAAACTATTTTTGTAAGATTAAAACTTATTATATTATTCAAAACATTTCAATAAGTCATAAAAATATACAATAATGTGATGTGTCTAAATACATGTAATCAGGCGTCTGCAGTCAGTGTATTGAAATAAGTGTTCGTAAATATTTATTTCAGAAAAAATGCATATTAAATATTTATCTGATTATTATAATTTACTAAAATAATGATAGTAATTATGATGTTAACATTTTGAAACGTACATTTTATTTTCCAGAAATTCTAGTTAAGTACAGCTTACTGACTGCACGCCGCATTTGGTATGACGTAAATTCAATAATACATAAAATAGTTTTCCAGATCAATGTTATTGATAATTATCGTAATTATTGTAGACAAGTTTGATAACCACAACATGGTCTCTCTCAAAAAACAGTTAAAAATCTCGTTGCGACGAAACGTTCAAAGAAATATAACGAGCTTTTTTCGTATGAAAAAACACTTTCATAAAATTAAAATCGGTGTGACGGAAATGGTTAGAGGGTTGGTCTGAATATTTAACTTTTAACCGAGCTACAACCTCCATTTACTACCACCCTTCATATTCTCGGTGCGCAGATCTGGGGCATGACACGCACACATGCGAAAGCGTGTGTATAGGACGATATACTGTGCATGTATTCATAATATAGTGTTAGCTGTAGCTTAAAAGTTTTAAACCAAAATATTAACAAACTGGAAAGTTTACTATCATTTCTTTAACACGCTTTAAAATATAAATGATTACTTAAATAAATTAAAATATTTGTTTTATTTCCAGTAATATGAGTTTGTGTACTTGGGAAGTATGTTCGATAGAAGAGGGAATGTTGACAAAGATATAGAGAGGAGAGTGACTGCCGGGAATAGGGTGAACGGTGCTTTGAATGCAATAATTTCTAATAGAAATATGTCTACCGAGGCAAAACTGGCGGTACATAATGGAGTTCTGGTACCGACACTAATGTATGGAAGTGAAGCCTGGAGCTGGCAGAAGAGGAACGAAAGTAGATTGAATGCAGTGGAGATGAGGTCCCTTAGACGTATGTGTGGTAAATCCATGTATGATAGAGTAAAGAATGAAGATATTAGGAATGAATGTAAAGCTGATCGTAGCATAATACATAGAATAAAAATAGGGTCGCTCAGGTGGTTTGGGCATGTTGAGCGAATGAATGAGGAAAGAATGGTAAGAAAGATATATGATGCAAGTGTTGACGGCGCCAGAAAAAGAGGGCGACCACGGAAGACGTGGCATGACCAGATTAACCAGATACTGGAAGATGGTCCTGTTAGAAGTCTGAACAAACGTCGAGCTTGCATGCGAAGATGTATGAATGTAGACGAAGCGAAAGTTGTATGTCAGGACAGAAGAGTATGGCGCTCTATCCTCTCTGCCTACCCCCTCGGGGAAACGGCGTGATGGTAAGTAAGTAAGTAAGTAAGTACAGTGAACTTAAAAATCCAAACAGTAATAATTTCGTTGTCTCTCCTTTACTTCCTGTAACGTCCGTATTAAGTTTGTTGCAGTTTAGAAAGGCACACTTTCTATATGGCATAAATGACCTTGTATTTTTAAAATGATTTCATTTGAGTATTATGATATATTTAAATCAAATGGGATGAATACAATTTTCATGGGATTTAAAGATATAAAGTTATCGTCAAACAATTCTTTTAATTATATTTATATTATGAATTGCTTTTTTAATCCTATTTCCCCATGAATCATCTGTTATTACAATTACCGTATCATCGATGTAGCAAAATAGTTTTCTAAAATAAATCCTCACTTGGAATATAATATTTAGATAAATAGATATTCCGAATCATGTCTTTATATTTGGTTGTCAGTGGAGAACGCCAGCTGGATGTTGCAACCAGAAGAAGAAAACGTAAGAATAAGAAGAGAAAACAGGGCCCTGAAGTTATCCGCAGCCGCTGCCTTGATTTGCAACTCCAGGATTAGACCCTCAGCACCCTGAAGACCCACAATTATGAAGGACAGTCTTCGGACACGACAGATAATCTTTGATAAAAGTCATTAATTCCTATAAAATTCCTAAAGTGATAGCTCTGCTATTCTTGCCCTGCGTCAACGCAATCAAGAGTAATTTTTTTGTACGAAATTACAATCACATTCACTCACAATTGCCTAGACTACGGGTTGTTTTTTTCATGGCACTTCAAGGATGTATTGCATACCGCCACATATCAGCGTGAGAGATATCTATGCGAGAAAGGGACAATGATACGTTCGATTCACGCTGGAAAGTAATGCAAAATGCACTTGACTTATGTACACTGCGTTACATGACAAAACTCACGCCTAATAAAATGCTTACATAAAATCTAGGCTACTTTGAAAGCCAACAGTTTCAAGTCAAGCCAAGCTGTGACGTAATATTTTGTATTGAATATTGAGCGCAAATGGGGGCTAAAGTCCCCAGAGAGCACACTGCACGCATCAGACGCATTGTCTTCCTCAGACACGTATCCGCCGCGGCGCCGGCGCCGGCGCCCACGTCGGCGTCGCGGTGACCGCGCTCGTCTGACAGTGGTATTAAAAAAGATTTTTTGATCAGAGCAGTAGTGAATAAAAACCAACTCACAGCAGTCTAACGTACGTGTAATAATTTTTAAATTAGGTTTCACTTTAATACTTTAATACGTGTAAAAATAATCCAAGTATTGTGTGAAAAATTTTTGTTCGATAAATTGAGGAATGGACAAATAAGAAATTAATGTAATACCAGCTGTAGAAGTAGTTGATAAAATAAAGAAAATATATGATTGATGGATTTGGCGTTAACATTGCAGACACTAGTCATGGTGATCATTAAATTAGGAAAAACTTTAAGCTTCTTAACTCTATGTGAGTTTAAAAATATTTTTATATTTTAACTACTTAAGTTTCTAGAGAAACAGAATCTCTCGTCGACAGATGAAGTATGAAATATATTATCTACTTCATTTGTCTTTAATATAAAAATACTATTAAATTCAGGATGAGGTAACAAGGTTGGTAAACATTTTACCTAATTTAAAGAAAATATAGTTGATATAATTTGATCTTGTGAAATTTATGATCCTGGGGAGAATGTTAAAGAAAATATGATATGAAGATAATGAGGCCAGAATTGAAGGCATCAGAAACATACGGCGTCCGCAAAAAACCTGGCATGATCAGATGTATCATATATGTTTGATGGCCCCCATTAAAACCTTTAAAAACTGAAGAGCCTACATTAAAAGGTGTATAAATGTGTGGACGAGGCAAAAATGGTTTACCAAGACAGAAAATAGCGTGACTGTTATAAGTCGACCACAATCAAAAGACCATTCCCTAGCTTTGTCCGGTAGGAAGAAAGCGGGGGAAAGTTGCCTGGCAAGCCCGTATTACAAGCCCAAATATGATATTCCAAATAAATACTTATTTTTTAATTAATATAAATTAACTTTGTTTAAACCACTTATTTATTGGAAAAAATCAACATGTTTCAAAGCCAATGGCTTCTTCATCGGGAAAAAAAGAAGCCATTGGCTTTGAAACATGTTGATTTTTTTCAATAAATAAGTGGTTTAAACAAAGTTAATTTATATTAATTATAATTATGTTACCACAAAATAAATTTGCTACATTTGAAGAAGAACTTATTTTTTAGTTTAAAAAAGGTTACATACTTACTAGAAAAACTTCTTTTGTGTTCATTTTTGCATCGTAATAACACACATATTTTTTGCGCACATTCTTTTGTATGCGGTCTAGCTAGAGTTGGTTATTTTTTTTAAAAAGATATGTGAAATCTAAATATGAAAAATCTAAATATCATCTCAATATTCTTTTCAAAATAAGTTCAACGCTTGTGCTATGAAAATAGACTGGTCTCCTGGAATGGGGCTCGCACCAATGACCACCGACTCACCAAATGAGAATCTTAACCACTAGACCAATAAGTTGCTGTATTTTATATATCAATTTTAATCTACATAACTAGATATGATGACTTCAGATTGGATATCAAATATTCAAATTACTTAAATTATGATCATTTAAATGGGTGGTACAGAAAAATGTTTTCTCTAGTTGAATTAAATAGTATATATATTACTACTCAAGTTCCTAGAGTGACAGAAACTCTCATCGACAAGTAAAGTATTATAATGTTAACGCCAATTCCATCAATACAATTCAATTCATCAATAATTCAATTAATTTTCTTTTTGTTTTGTGGCATATATTTTTAATACTGGAATTATATATCGACAGAATGTATTAGAAAAATTTATGTAAATCGATACAAGCATGAACATGACACAACGCCCAAGAAAGAGATTGAGGAAGAAGCCTAGATCTGTAATCCAAACTGCAACGAAGATCTTCAAAGAAATGCCAGACAGAATAAGAAAGAAACAAAAAATATTTCATATGTTTGATGTTTAAAGCGTTAACTTTGTGATTTCAGCAAATTTAAGAAGCGTTTTTAGCAAATTAAAATAAATGATTGATAATCATTTATTTTAATTTGCTAAAAACTTTTTAAAGTTTTGAATTTATTAATTAATTAAATTACTTACAGTATGTTTAAATTAATTGTTTAGCCACGCGGCCGTTCAAAAAATAACCTATTCACCAAAATATGGGTAATTAACAGTGGTAACGAAACCGGTAGACGTAAATACCTAATGATTTATGCAAAGCTTTTAATTAATTAAAATAATTCAATTTAAAAGAAATCTTCGCAAACATGCGCTGTACAAGTTTTTTATTGAATGTAAATTGATGAATACTGTGTGCATATTAAAGTGTGGAGACGCGAGATTGTCGAGCGGTGACGAAAGCGACACGAGGCTGGCATCTGTGGGCGAGTAGACGCTCCATTCATCTCGTGAGGAAAAAAGCCGATAGGAACACACAGAAGGTTCCAAAAAAGGTTTCTACCTGCAACCGAGAGGAACGGGGCACGGGGCCCCGCATAAATATTCCCATTTCGCCTGAGGATCAGCACGGACCTACTTTCACCAGCGATTTACTGTAATATTTTGGGAATGCGTTAGTGATGGTTTAACAGTTATTTTAACCGGTTATTCGTGGTACAGTTATTTGCGATTTGTATCTGATTATATCGATGATTGGTAAGTGAGATATAACCTTGTCTAGTACACACAGATACAATTATCAAATAACGGTTATTGCGGAACAGATTAAAATAATATTATTCTAGTGATGTTATTTTAACCTGTTCCACACTTAAAAATATCATCACTAGAAACCTAACCTAACACTTTTCAATATTTCACACTTTTAATAACTAATGTTTACTTAACTTTGTATTTTATGGAATGCTAGCTGTTCGTACCCGGCGTTGCACGGGTTAAGGATTAAGTTGAAAATAAATTTGTGGGGGAAACTAAGGTTGATTCGAACGGTATAGACGGGAGGAGAAAAGATAAAAGGGGAGGGAGGAAATATAGCCTATGTTACCCGTTGAGTCCTAAAGAATAAGTTTCCAAATTTTGAGTCCGATCGGTCAAACGGTACAGATTTGCATCGAAAATATGTCAGGGGGAGGAGAAGGGATATGAGAATAGGGGGGAAATGTTACCTATGTTACCCGCCGGATCCCAAAGCATAAGTATGCAAAATTTGAATCGACAAACGGTGTGGATTTGTATAGAAAACAGACAAACAGACAGACATTGAGTTTTATAAGTATAGATACCGCATAAATCTACAGTTAAGAGCTCTATCTTGTCGTACCCTGTGGAAATCCTACATAAGCTGAGAGCGCCTTAATTCACGTGAGTTACATTGTGATTTCATCTGTCATAAGTTATTGAGTTGACTAAACACTGAGTCTGGTACAGACATTTTTTCTGGGGTTTGAACAACCCACCAGAAAAGCATATATTTTGTATATATTTTCGTGTGCACCATTTCAAGAAAAATTACTATAACTCATTAGTAAGTAGGTAAAGAATTTCCTTTCAATTCAGCGCCAAAACAGTACCAGATAAAAATTTAATTAATATACCTTGTACCTACCCTACCTACAGCAAATGTTTGCTAACAAATTAAACATTAAAATTTCTTTCCTTCCCAGTGAACATTATTATTTGTGCTACGCCTACACACTCTCATATTAGTTCGATTTTTTTGTTTTGACGACCGATGTCTTAGTTGGATTATCCTGTCAGCGCTTTCTTGGCTACAGGCTTATTAAAGTTACGTAGCAATACGTGTAGTGAGATGAAACCCTTCTTGCACTTACGGATGAAGGGATTGGCAGCCGATCCGTTTTTTACCCTCATAAAAACTATTTAACACGTATAATACTATTTTTTATGAGTTTAATCGAAATTCCGTTGCTTGGCTGGAATGTGTGGGGCGATATGAAATTAAGTCTTATGTGACTCATATAAAATACTCAGAAAAATTTCCTACAAGAATGTGAATTTATAATGTGCTGTTAAATCATCCCCTAATGGCCCATGTCCACGAAACTTTTATTTTTTAATTATTTATTTATTTGGAAATATTACAGGTATACATAAGTAAGTAATATATGTGTATAAATATGAAGGTAGACAGTATTGAACATATTCACTTATATTCTAGCACATTTCACATAGACAATAATTTTTTAATAATACATAATAACAACAAGAAACAAGATGTAATAAATCTCAGAGATTTAATTGAAATAATTTTAAGTACCATGCACATGTTTAGATTTATATGTGAAGATAAACAGTAATACAGAAAAACATTCATATAATGACGTTCGATTTGATAGCGAGTTTTGACACGTACGCACAAACGTTACGTTTATAGATATCTGTAACTATGTATTTGGTCTGAAGTGTTAGACAAAAAAAGGGATTGAGTAACATTTTAACTGCTGTTGGGAAGATTCAAATTCACTCAAATACAGACAAATTACTAAAATTAGATGTTTGACGTAGAACAAGCGGGAAATAAGTACGGCGATCTCAAGGGGATAAAATGTACGTTTCAGTGGACACGGGCTATTCATATTAATTTGATTCATATTTGGGTCCATTGAATTCTGCGATCACATCCGGTCAAGCAAGATCTCGTTCATACTTCGCGGTCTATTTCCACACGTTATAAATTAGCAATGGCCGAGCGGTTCACAAACCGCACGTCATAGTTTAGTAATTACTAAACGGGGGCGGAGGAAAACGTACGAAACGTAAGGAGCCTGGTATATTCTTCAAGACTTCGGTTGGTTTTATTTTGATGTCCACCGATTGCACCCCTGGTGAAGGAAAATCCAGCGCTAGTGTGCAATACGCAGAACAATCAAGTGTCAGCCAAATTTAAATTTAAATTCTCGAGGTCGGGGTTTCCAAAGTGACACCTTTTCGGGGAAGTGTTGAATATTTACTCTCCACAACTAATGTTACGCTGAATCGGGTACAAAATCTGTAAGCCGAGATCGAGTTGCTACCTAATTATGAAGGAGAGAGGGGTTTATTAGACCCCGTACTCTGCTAGATATGACCGGCAAATAGTACTCAGAGTCCATCGAGAAGGCTTTTCTATCTGGAAAACATTCCCGACAGACCTTATCATGCCGAAAGATGAAAGATTCCTGTCTAATCGTGGCCTTCCTTTCCGATCAGCTGACAGTACTGCACTATCCATCTCCATTTTAATACCGAGTTCTTCAGCTCCTCATTCGAAGTATGTTGGTAATGTTGGAAGTAGCGCAAGGGCTTTCAAAGTCCTACAAATTAATTAAGATTGTGGGTTTTCTAAAGTGAAACATCCCAAGAATGGAGTGTAATGTATTATCAAGAAATACTAATAATAATAATTAATAATAATTGGATAATTTGTATAGCGCCGTTTTCGCGAAATACTCACCTCAAGGGCGCTTAAATAAGTGTTGCAAGATTTATAACACCGCAGCTCGAGAATTGCACCAATTCACACCTTGAAGAGAGGGCATGAAGCATGAATACGCTGTGAAATGTATGGGTCTCCCGAGCCCAGTGGCGGAACGGCTACGACGGAAAATAGCGTGTGCTGAAAATTCTTTCATTTTATCTAATGATATAATTTTTTAAATATAACAATACAAAAATAGTATTTTACTACTATCTGATTGAAAAAATAAAATTGATGTTTCTTCAAAGTAGTTTTCTATTTAAAAATGTACTCGCTAGCTAACAAAAAAATACTCACATTATAATGATGGCCCATGTTCCAGAATGAAGTTTTTAACAGCTTTTCGTCCCAAGGCAATCTTTGAGACAAAAATATTTTTTTCCTCAAATGTCGGTTCAATAAAATGATTGTTTACAAACAGATTAGCTGTATGTCGAGTTTGTTTCGAGACTCGCTGTCATATTGAACGAGTACTCGGGTCAACCCTACTAATCTCAAACGGTGATTTTTGAGTTTATCTCTTGAGATTAAAATCTCAACATGTGGACATGTTGGATAAAAATCTCAACTCAAATCTCTCAGAGGTCTCGTCCCATGGACAGGGGCCATTAAAATACGAAAAAAAGTTCGATAAGACTTTTTACAATTTATTATCAAAATATTTACGTAAATATAAGGTGGCCCTCGTAGCCCAGGGGGCATGACACTGGCATTTTACACCGAGGGTTCAGAGGTGATTTATTCAAGCTTGAGTGTTTTGTAATGTGTTTCGCTTCTGTAATTGTGCCTCTTAGCCTGTTGAAGCGCAAAATAAAAAAAATAAAAATAAACAAATTTTTTGAGTTGACAGCATAGCAAGATTTCAAATGTAAAACTGTTTGCTAATGATATTTGTAGCGGTGCGTTTTAAATATTTTTAAATAAAGTTTCTGACGCACTATTTATTCCAAACGATAGAGGTTAAAGAGTTCCACGCTTTCGGGCCTGTCACCGCTAATTTCCCTTCGCTAAATTAAGTATTCGGCAATTGTTTTTTTGGGTCATTGTAAAATATATTCACTGTCTCTTTAGCTAGACCGAGGTCTGTGTTAAATGAGTCAGGTTCATCCGTTTTATCTAACAGTTAAGTCTAAACAATAACAATATTCTATAAATTAAAAATTTTGTAAACATAAAATTATTATAATTTATAGAAATAAACTTTGTTTACACTACTATTTTTATTATTGAAAAAATTGAACATGTTTCAAAGCCAATGGCTTCTTCGTCAGGCTAAGAAAATTAAATTTAAAAATCGAAGTATAGATAATTAAAATATTAAAAAATGTATATATGGAAAAGAACCTACTTATCATGAAAATAAATTTAAAAGATAACTATTTGCAAAAAGGACCTGATTACTTATTTTTCTTTTTTGTATTGTAATATTAATCTTGTAGTTTAAGTGTCTGAGAAATTTGCGTTGGACACCTCAAACTGTCTATATGCCCTTTATAATATGGAGACCAAACTAATGAGATATGATATATCTGAGATACCCAAGCATTTTTGCCTTGACAGCCCGCAGCACTTCTCGGTCTTTTTCCTTAAGCCGGAGGACTTCAACATTTCACTCTATCCACCCGGAAAACTTTCAACATGCGTCTATAGAGCCGTATCTTAAAAGCCTCGACTTTGCGGATTAGTTCTTGGTTTAGTGTCTATGCCTCCACCCCACATAAGAGAATGGCTAAAATATAACACCGAACTATACGCATTCTAAGTTGCAGGCTTAGGTTACATTTAGAAAATAACGACCTCATTCTGATATACGCACTTCTTGTCTTCTTAAAATCCCTTTTTAAAAGGGGATAATTACACCGAACCATATGCATTCTAAGTTGCAGGCTTAGGTCACGTTTAGAAAATAACGATCTCATTCTGATATACGCACTTCTTGTCTTCTTAAAATCCCTTCTTAAAAGGGGATAATTACACCGAACCATACGCATTCTAAGTTGCAAGCTTAGGTTACATTTAGAAAATAACGACCTCATTCTGATATACGCACTTCTTGTCTTCTTAAAATCCCTTCTTAAAAGGGGATAATTACACCGAACCATATGCATTCTAAGTTGCAGGCTTAGGTCACGTTTAGAAAATAACGATCTCATTCTGATATACGCACTTCTTGTCTTCTTAAAATCCCTTCTTATAAGGGGATAATTACACCGAACCATATGCATTCTAAGTTGCAGGCTTAGGTCACGTTTAGAAAATAACGATCTCATTCTGATATACGCACTTCTTGTCTTCTTAAAATCCCTTCTTAAAAGGGGATAATTACACCGAACCATATGCATTCTAAGTTGCAGGCTTAGGTCACGTTTAGAAAATAACGATCTCATTCTGATATACGCACTTCTTGTCTTCTTAAAATCCCTTTTTAAAAGGGGATAATTACACCGAACCATATGCATTCTAAGTTGCAGGCTTAGGTCACGTTTAGAAAATAACGATCTCATTCTGATATACGCACTTCTTGCCCTCTTAAAATCCCTTCTTAAAAGAGGATAATTTTATAATCTCGACTGGAATGGCGCCACCCTCCGGGCGGCGGCGCCGGGACGCCGGCCCGTCGCGCGGCGTCCCCGAGTGAGGCATCCTTAATGGACCCTAATAAGGTTACGCCGAACGAGATGAATGAGCGACAGAGTTAATGACAGGGCAGAGAATAAATTTAACTAAAGGTCCGTTAAGAAATCCGATTAACTCCGCGCGGAGTGACCTGGCCCAGCCTCGGGTCCTTTTTAATGTGACACGCTTTATGCTTCTTTCGGAAAACCCGGTTGCCACGTGCGAATTCTACAATGTCCTCATAACGCGAGCAGACGTGCGAATAGTGAGTTATAAAAGAAGGGTTCAGACTTTTTGTGAATTTTCTTTTATTGTTTTTCTCTATACAACAGTGTCCGTCGCTAACGCTACCAGATAGTGCTATTTATATACATATTTATATACAAACACGTATATTAGATTTCGCGTTGAATTTTATTTGGCATTTTGTTAAAAACTGAAGCAAATTAAGTAGATTTTAATAAAATATTAAGTTATGAAATAAACAAAAAAATAACATATTTTATTAAAAAAATATGAATATAAAAATTTATTCAAAGAAAAAAATTATTTTTTCTATAAAGCTAAAGCTATGTTTACCACCAGGACATAAAACTAATCAACAAATATAAATCGAAAATTAAAATTCATAATTTTTGACAGGTTATAGCTAGTAACACAATAACATACGACGTCAAATTCCTACGATAAATAGTAAAAATAGTCAGCTCAGATTTATAGGCATACAAATGCCATCTAGATATACCAGAATCGGCCTCATTTTTAATCTACCATACTACAGTACATGCGTTAACACAACTCATTTTTCTACATAGGCTTTCTCACTTTAAAGAGCGTAATATTTTTAAACAGCGATTAAATCAAATTATATCGAATAAGGCATAATATCTCTAACATTTTACTATCACATTTATTATAATCCGCAATCCATCTTCCCTCCCCTTCTGTGCCTCCCCTGGAAATATTAAACAATTAAGCTTTTCACTTTTCTTTTCTTTTCACTTATCCCTTACTTATTTTTACCATTCTCACTAGTTCGTGGTAATCTAGAGAAATAATGAGATTGGATTTTTAAGTAGAGTGCAAAAGAGAGAGAAAAAGGTAGAGTGCTCTAAAATCGTCGGTTACATTCAATTCTTTCCAATCAACCATCTCGTAACATTAAATTTATCCAGCGGACTGTGTACTCGTTGAACCTATTATTACTGAAACTACTCCATTTTGACAATCAATTTGCCATCTGTAAAGCGTAGACGAGTTACAGGTGTACTTAATCTTTGTTACAAATGTATTACAGGAAATACCTGTGCGCAGACCTATGGGCATCAATAAAAAAAATGTTTCCTTCTCTTAAGACGACCCATTTACGGGCTGTTCTTCGTCAATAAAATTTTCGCCAAGCCATCATAAATATAGCTCCAAAAACCTCTGATATCAAATCAATTTTTTCAAATCAATTCGAGAAAAATTACAAATCGTGTAAACATTGTAAAAGACAAATTAAATAAATTAAACAAACAAAATGATAATTTATAAAATAAGGGTGTAATTAAATTTTCAAAAGTATGACTACCTTTTAAAAAGAAAACTCAATCGCAATATTCAATGTTGTTCAGTGGAATAAAGTTGTATTGTAAACTGCCGGAAGACATAAGGGATGAAATATAATATGAATAAAATAACAACTTTTAAGAGGAAGCTAAAGAAATAATTAAGTGATGCTTAAATTTGATTGAATGTTTTTATTAGGAAGTAAAAAACCTTTGTATTATCTTTTTTAAGAATAATGAGAATAAAAAAGGAGTTGGAAAATCGTTTTTCTTCTCGAACGTTTATTTTTTTCCAACCACAATAATGTATGGTGTAACATGATAATGCTAAAATTGTGATAAAATGTTCTGTGTATAGTTTTCTGGGATATTCTGCCGTGTACATGTGACCTCTCTGGCCAACGTTTCGGATCCCATACAGGGTCCATTATCAGGGCTGATGGACCCTGCAATGGGATCCGAAACGTTGGCCAGAGAGATCACATATACATGGCAGAATATCCCAGAAAACTATGCACAGAAGATTCTGAACGGCCGTGAAAACCTAAGAACATGTGATAAAATGCTTTTAAATTTTACTTGAATGCACACCGGAATTTTAGGATCAGTAGTGACTTCTTGATAATCTGTGTTAAAAAAATATACCGATATATTTCAAATACAGCACTTTTCATTGGGGGAAAACATTGCCATGTACCTACTTAATATGCAATATGCTATTTTAAAATCAATTCGTAGCTGCAGCCATAAAACATCACGCTGTGTTACAAAGAACAAAAATAAAATAATAATGCTATTATATAGGGTATCTCACAGCTAGTAGCAAAAACTTTACAGGTGGATTCCTGCCTTGATTATGAATTAAAAATGTTCACGCAACCTAATATCAATAATTATGGAATATCAAAGTTTGTATTTTTTTCAATTTTCTTGACTTTTGCAAAAAGTTGAACTATCCCATGAAAATACATTTTCTTCAATAAAACTCAAATATAATGAAAAAACCTCCTAAAATAATTATATTTTCAATTTTTGCATGGTTTTCATCATTTTGTTTGATTTTTAATAAAGCGAATGAATTTTTAATAATGGACCTACGTTACTGCACTGATAGATCAACTTTTTGCAAAAAATAAGTCAGAAGTATTTTTAAAAAATGCAAACTTTGATATTGCATATCTTCATAACATAACATGGTTGCTTGAACATTTTCGACTCATTATCAAGGCAAGAATCGATCTGTAAGGTTTTCCTTCTAGCTATGAGACACCTTGTATAGACACTGTAAAATATTGGTGATACGTTAACAATACTATGGTTTTGGTGTATAGTGTTGTGAACACAGTAGCGTAGTGTTGGTCCTGACGAAGAGACGGGTACGCCTTGAAACCGGGAGACCTAAAATTTGTTTATACTTATTTAACTAACACCCTGTTATAGAAACATTCGCTATAATATATAATAAAATTGTATCCTTAAAAGTGTATAAAAAGTACATAATCATTATACGTAATGTGAAATCGATATAATGTATTCTGAATATTACCAGTTCTTTACATTTCATTTGCATATCAATAACTTTGTTGCTTGTATTCCGTGAATATCTGCTTTGTCTGAGAAGACTTTCCAAACCTTAATGGACCAAAGACCTTCTAGGAGCAAACAAAGAAGGAACGATATTTTGTTTGCGTGGGAATATTGAAAGTTTCATATTTCATCCAGTCAATTCCATCTCAATTTTACATTAGCACTCTCAGAATATATATTTTTAAGGGTGTTCGTTCCCTTAAAAAAAATAAACATTAAGAAAGGTTATTTTTAACGCGTTAAAAATAAAATTACACTAACTAACTTCTTGCAAATATTAGACCTCTTCATTGTGTTGGTGTTTATGGGTTTTCACACCGACACAACGAAACAATTTGCCTCGTACGCACGGCTTTCACAAACTAATTTGATTGTCTTTCTTATATGAAAAGAGGTCTACTTATGCTGATTTATTGAGCTAATTTGCCAAAGAAAAAATTCTCTATCATCATGATAACGCACCTGCTTACTCGTTCGTTAATAGCTACAGAACTATTCGAATTACACTATTGTTGAAATACATTATTTTTATAATTGAAAATCATTGCCTCATCCACTTCTTCATCTATTTCTTTTTGTTTTCAAACATAAAAAAATAGCCTGGCGGAATACGGTTCACGTCAAATGAGGAAGTAATCGTTTAAGGCCTAAGTTTATCGAGCTGAAAGGAAATTACATTGACAAATATAAAAATATTTTAATGAGTTTCCTTCACGGGTAGATATATTGAACAACGTTATTTGTGCAAAATGCGTTTTAATTAAAAAACAAGCTTTCCTATTCATTTTTCAAAAGACAAAAACAAGAAAATGCCATATTCTGATTAAGGGGTTGCACTTTCCAGGGAGACTGAAACTTAAATAGAAATTTGGTGATTTTTTTAAAAGGAGGTGATTGTTTGTGCAAATAATTATTGTCCGTCATGTCAACCGCGATGTTTTTTCGACCTGAGGCCATCCGGAGTGACTCTCCCCTGTCTAGATGGTTTGTAACGCGACGATAGTTCACTTCGCATTCTAAATTTAAAACATCAACAGTGAAAATTTTTAAGCATCGCATTCCTTTTTTTTTTTGAAAAAATTAATAAATCGAAAATCTCGCCACCACATTGTGATTCATATATTTCCGCTAATTTTTTAATCAAACCGCTGTGTTTTGATCCGCTCGCGCCTGTACGCGATATATAGTATATATTGAATAGAACGCCGCATTACCTACAAGTTCAAGAATTTAAAATAAATAATCGCACGGGAGGAACGCCGCAGTTCTGTGCAAGGAGATCCAGGATCCAGCCATCTGGTAAGTCAGTAGATGTTATTCTTGGATGGTTTTGGGTCTGACCTTTATCCCGATTGACTTGTTTTAAACACGATTATTCTTTGCACAGATAATTTATCTCCCTGGAGCTGTGCCTATTTACACGGCGTAGCTCCAATAACCGCCCTATATCATTAAATTATTTTTATTCATTATAATAAAATTTTAAAAAATAAAAAATGGCCGCGTCGTGTCCATTCTCGTGAAGCTCTTCCACTGTGACTGACGTGACAGTCATTTTACTTATTTTTTTCAAATATTTCCCAATAAAATAATAGTTTAATCTATACCTTAATAAGTTTTATTAAAAAAATAAAAACTTCCTCGTTAAAAAATTACCAAATGTCTATCTGAATTTCAGGCTCTCGGGGTGGTGTAATCCTTGAAGTAAAGTAATTTGAAACTGCTCTATTGTATGTAGAGGATCGACGCTGGTATTAAGTAAACGATCGGTGGTATTGCTCGCTCTCGTCAGGACTTGAGGCCGCTCTGTCCGATCCGTCACGCAGCCAGCCACTTGGAGACGCGACCTCCCACCCCTCGCCCCCTGGCTGCTGGTGCCGTCGGAGCTGGATCTTCAGACGTGAGTGGTTCGGGCGTGGGATGGGAGAAGACGCAGACAGGGCGGGGACGGCGCCAGTCTGAGATGGCTCGCGGGGTGGGTCCTCCTTGGGCTCCAACTTAATGGCCAGAAAGCGATGATAAAAATAAGAGTTGTATCTTTAAAAAGTCGTAGATATCGGTTTTATTTTCACATCACATCACTATTTTTATGGCTATCTATTAAAACACTATTTGGTGATTAACAGCATTGGAGATTTTTGTTGAAGAAATTTTATTTCGGCAACGGATTTTTTGTGGAAAAACCGTGGAGTTCACAAAAATGTGGTAGTTAACCTTGAAAGATTTTCATATTCTCAAAGCAGATATATCAATTACATGTGAACTGGAAAGGCGAAACAAACTTATGTCTAATGTTTTGTAGTATTCGGTTACATCACTCACTAAGGCTCAAAAAACTACTCTATCGCTAAAAAACGAACGACCAAAATCGGACACGAACACATAGAAGCGGTCATTGGTAGTAATGCATTGAGAATGGTAGAATTTTTTCTGCGAACTCCTTGGTGCGAAGTAGACTCGAGAATGGCTCGATGATTTGAGGGCCACGTGAGCATAAGAACTCTCTTATGGTAGAGAAACTACAAAATAAATTTCTAATATATCCATCTCTACATAAGAGAGTACGGGCATTATCCTTGGCTTTACCCAACCGAGTTTTTGCAGGCAATAGTTTTGAGACTGAAGAAATGTGTATTTGATGCATTTTTATCGATTATTGCGATCATAATGAATAATCTTGAAATTATGCCAAGCATTGGTTTCTACGTTCTTGACTTGTACTGTACCTCAGCATACATTGTTTCACATTCCAATATACAGGACCAATTATGAGAGGGTTTTCCGAAAGAGGTTTCTCCTACATATTTTATAAGAATCCTTATACCTTTTTATTCATTTAATGTAATAACATGCGCGAATTAAATGTAAGTTTGTAATGTCCATGTTATTTATTAAATAAATTTAATAAAATTGAGAGTTAAATTTTTTTAAATATTTGAGTTATAAGCCATCTAGCTAAATCCACCAGATGTTTTTTTAATTCATTGTTTGTCTCAGACACGTGTCTACATAAATTATATCAAATTAAAAATAGAGTTATAATCAAAATAAGCAACCCGACAAAAAGTAGCTATTGAAAATATAAATAAATAATATCTACTTCTCATTTTGAAACATTATCCTTTTAAAAATACTGTAAATATTAGCATCCCTTTTAGTTTTCATATTAGATAGGCGCATTTGTTTATTACCTTTTACTTTATTACCCATTACTTTATTAAATAATTTGTGAAATATACTCGTATATGTTTCTATTTTACATACCATTACATTTTAAATCACGAAGAGTTTGCTTTAAATATTGCACTTATAGACGACTGTATTGATCACAATGGTTACATATACAAAATACAAAAAATTTCGATAACACGTTTATAAAGTTTGCAGTCTATCCCAGGTAACATGTTTTTTGTTTGACAAGTTCGGACGTGACACCGGTGATTTATAAATACTACTAACATTAACGCGTCCAAAACGACATACATTTATTATATATAATATAATAATATATATTATATATAATAAATGTCGTTTTGGTTTCGTAATATCGGCCGCTAATCAAGACTGTGAGAACATCTTGAGTAGCGTAGCGTCTTGATAACGTTAGTGATGGACAATATTAAATAGAGAATTATGCTTTTTTGCTTCTTATACCTCATTAGTAACCTTAGTGACGGACGTTGTTACATATAGAATTGTATATTATGATTATTGATTAATACCAATGACATTTGTCGTGTAGTGATAGATGCACTAATTAGTTTTAATTTTAATTAAACTGATAGGTATATTTAAAAAAATCTATATATTTAAAAAAATTCAAAGTATTTTATTAAAAAAGCATAATGTTATTTCATTTTATTTCTTAACAATTTTGAAATCATACTAATTTTGAAAACGGAATGAGGGAGGATAGATGAGGATAGGACGTGACGGACGGACAGTCAAAATTATTAATATTGGGGATAACAAAGAACTTTCGGCTATCGTACTTCCACTGGTTAAAATAAAATGTGTGAGTGGATATATTATGTAACACTTAGGGCCGAAAATAATATCAAAAATGAAAGAAACATTTAAATATTACGTTAGTCAAATCGTGGACATTTATCATGATCATTTTTTTCTACACATATATAAAATGTTTAATGTTAAAACCAACTGCATGATTTGAATTATGTAGTTCATGTCATCGCAAATGTTAAGACGCTTAAGTCTTTTGTAAATATTCCATTTGTGTGTAAATAATCTTTATTTATTACTCGCATACGCAAACAGAAAAAATATAATACCGTGCGGGTTTCTAATATTCCCTGCAAAAAACAAGAAACTTGAATCGCAGCGAGAATATTTTTGGCCACTTGTGATATTTGCGCACGTACACAGTAGTACACAGCCATACCCGCCGCCCTCCCTTTATGTAAATGGAGGTTTTGGAGGGGTGGGGATGCGAAGTTACAAGTTGCTAAAGTCGCTGAACTCGGTATGATGAAAACAAAAGCAATCAGACTGTGCAACTTGCTGGTGCGCATTAATATTTACAAGACCATTCTATCAGCACGACGCGACGTTCACAAGCAATGTACACTTTGTAAGTTAGCATTGTTTTCTGTGGATTTACAATTGTTTTGACATGGAAATTGTGCAAGCTGGCATTGTTTTATGTGACCTTGCAATAATTTTAATTAAAAATAAATAATTTGAATTGCTTTACATAAATTTACCCGTAGCTATCAAGACTGCGAATTATTTTCACTGAATTACGGAGAACTTCCGTTAATTTGTGAAGAAATGAAACAAATTAAAAAATATTAAAATTTCAGTATTTTCGACATTTTTATTGAAAATTGTGGAAAATACACTGTTTTTCACAATAAATATCCTTTGAAATTTCTTAGAAATCTCTTAGAAAACATTTCGGTGGTAGAATGGCAAAGGGATCGATTAAAAAAATATGTTTTGTTAATGCAGTGTTATTTTTCTGTATTGATGATATTGACGTATTACTGTTGAACACCTCTTAAGACATGGATGAAGATTATATTTTTCATAAAGCAGCTGGATACTCTTTTGACACAGAAACACTCAAAAAAGAAATTGAACAAAAGAAAACAATTTCTTCCATAGATCACTATATTCACACGTTTTGTTCCATCTGGAATTAGGTCAACTATTTGCAGCTTTTATCTTATTTAAATTTTGGCAAATCATAGCGTTTCATATCGTTGCTTCAATGCTTTTTTATTTTTATTTTGATCTGTTTCATGATTTTTATTTATCTTGATCTCAGTGATTCACATTGATGTTCATGTTTTCTTATTATTTCGATTGATTATCAAGTCACATTACTAAGTTTATTCTTAAGTTTTGTTGTGTTCATATAATATATAATATATCTTTTATGTATATTTTATCCTATGTAAATTATACCTATAACTAAAAATGCAATGTACGTATGCAAGAAAATGGAAAAGAATCGTGCCGACAAGCTGTACAAGGCTAGGGATGATCTATAACAATATAAAATATGTGTGTATAAATTTAATAAAAAATATAAATAAAAAATCATAATACATTATGCTTTAAAATATCCAATAATCTGTCAAAAATAAAGTACCATATTGCTTATTCCATATTTTTAACAAAAAATATGTTGAGACTTGCTTCGATCATAATTTGTGAATAATTACTTAATTTTTTTTCGACTTTCTTCTTTCTTGCGTGTGACAATTTTTTTGAGTTTTCAAATCATTATTTTTAGTTTATTTATGTATTTAGTAATACAATTAATAAGCTTGTATAATGAAATATTGTGCTATGAAATTAGTACTGACTGGCTGGTGTCCTGGAATGGGGCTCGAACTACCGACCATCAGATCACTAGGCGAGCGTCACGACCACTACACCAACAAGCTACTATATTTTATTCTGTGATGTGACGTCTGCATTACTTCTTGAATATTGATATTTCTCTGTTTTTTATACATTCTCTGGTAGATTACTGTATTCTTTAGTCTTTTGCAGTGTAAATAATTTTGTGTATTTGTTTTCTTTCAATTTGGAATTCATATTTAGTTTGAATTTCTTGTATCATGTCCGTGAGTATTTATGATAGGTATGTGCATTTCTTGTATCTTATGCATGTCTTTAAATTTTTGCATTTGCATTCTGTCATTTAAGATTTTATACATTAAAATCATTGTGTTTATTTAGCTTTAGTCTTTGTTTTAGCTATTTTATTCTGGGACAGTTTGAATCTGTAAAGATTTTTTTAATTTTAGAATATATATTTCTTCTGAGGATGTTTCTCATGGCTCTGATTTGTTGAATTTCCAATTTTTTTTATCTCCTTTGTTACTCAAAAATTAAATATGGCCGCAATATTGGAAATGAGGAGCAATTATTGATTTATAAATTGTCACTGCTGTTTATTGACTTAATTTTTGTATTATTCTTCCCACGCATTTATCTTCATACAATCAAATAGCTGATCTAATTAAATTTTCAATATTAGTACGATTTAAAAATTGTTATTAAATAAAATGAAAACAATGACTCAAAGCTTTTTTGATAAAACTCTCTGAATTTTTTTTTTAAATATTTTAATTTAATGAAAACCAAAACTAATAAGTGCATCCATTACCTACTATATTGCATATGTCATTTGTATTGATCATAAATCAAAATATATAATTCCCTATGTAACAATGTCCGCCACTAACCAGATGGCTCAAATAATAATGAAGTATAAGAAGCAAGAAAAGCAAAATTCTCTAAGACATTTAAGAATAAATTAAATACTATGTTTTAAACCACTTTATTGCTATATATTTGTCAACTTGTTTTGGTTGGATTCAACCTTCTTCAGGGCAATTATAATATAGACTGCATAGTACAACATAGTATTTAATTTATTCTTAAATGGTAAACATAGTATTTAATTTATTCCAAAACATAGTATTTAATTTATTCTTAAATGTCTTATAACGTCAAGCCACAAAGTGTTTTCTTGCTTTGAAAAGTCAAAATTCTCTATTTAATAATGTTCATCACTAATTTTATCAAGAAGATACGCTATTCTAGATAACACTGTTCTCACAGGCTTAATTGGCGGCTGAAATATATAGTAAAATAACATAATTTTTACGGATTATAGCTAGTAGGTATATATGCTAATAACCCATACCATAAAACTCGTACGTATCTACCTTTTCCCACAATTTTTGTAATATTTTTTGTCCATGTACAACCAGACTAACAATCAGATATCATAACTTGACAATTAATAAATTTTTCCGTGTTAATTTGTTGTATTTTACACAAAGTTTTTGTCTTATTCAATTAAAAATTTAAATTGTAAATGTCTGTCTACCTTTGTTTTTGATAATTTTAATACAAAACTTCCCCTCCAACCCCCAGAGGGTTTGATTTATTCCGCTTCTCTTATAGAATTCGTTAAAATAATAATAACGATACGAAATATAAATTCCGAGCAACCTAAATAAAGCTGAAGGGTTGTGAATTGGATGATATAACTTTTATAGACGTTCATTTGCATTTCCACGAAATGGACCAGATTTCAATTAAATTAAAAACGTCGGTACTGAAATCCTGTTTAATATTTAAATAATTAATATTAATGAAATAAAAAAGCGACAGCTGGACTTGAATTTAGTGATATTTTGTTTTATTTTCTGATAGTTATATATAATTTTTTGTTCTTGTCCCATAGGGTGCTTCAAAAATGTATGAAATTAAATTAATTAAAATAATTTCGAGGGCAGTGAATATCTTCCGTTTAGTTTCCAAGGAAACTTCATCATTGAAGTATACAAAAGTAACAAGCTTTTCAGACAGGTACCAAAGATGTCATTTTCCGAGTTTTTTTTAACTCACTTCACTTGTAAACGCCTTTATACGGCACAATCTTAAATTCAGTCTAAGAATAAAGGGTACGTTATTTCTCGAAAAATCTAGATGCGATACTAACACGTTTATACAGGATTCCTATTATTTAAAATACTACGGGGTCGGGAGAGGGATGTGTTCAACTTATCCCCGGCCTTACTGATGCTGCACGCAGTGACATGTTTGGTCTGAAGCGTTGCAGTCATTGCCCTAAATGGCGCATGTTTCCGAAACTTTTATTAATGGTGGCGACCCTTAAAATTAATTTAAATGAAAAATAAAAAATACTTGTGATACGGATCAATATAGAAGTGGAAAAAAACGCACATCAATTACAGAATAATTACACATTTATTTTATAACCAAATTACAAAGCTCAGTTTACATAGTCTCTTTCATTAAGTTTATGATACAAGAAAAGTCTCACTCAGGTCACCGTTAATATAATCTCCTGTCCAATTAGTTCTTAAATAACTATAGGGTACGCAGCACTATATTAATAAAAAAAACGCGGGCACTTCTTGTATATAATATAAAACAAAGTCACTCGTGACGCAACACTTTTTAAATTTCAATTTATTTATTTTTAATATAACATTTACATTATAAACATATGTTTAATTTGTAAATATTATTAAGTGAGAAAATATACAACCAACAGAATATCAAACGTACGCAAATTTATTCATATCAAAGGTGTAGGAGAATCCTGATTCGGAAAACCCTCTCAGAGACATGGAACAGATCAATCTCCAGCATAGCAGTAGCTTTTCCAACAGACATAACCATTGGCAGCTTGGTCCTGTATATTGGAATGTGAAAGAGTCTATGCTGATGCTGTTTTAGGTAATTATCAGGAATATAGAAACCAATGCTCTGCATAATTTCAATATTATCGATCATACAGCGCAACAATCGATGAAAATACACATTCTTTCTAGTCTCTAAACTATTGTAGCCAAGCATACCCTGGAGAAACTCGGTTGGGTAGAGCCAAGGATAATGCCCGTACTCTCTCATGTAGAGATATCTCAGAAACTTTTTTGGACTTTCTCCACCATAAGAGAGTACTTACTCTCATGTGGCCCCCAAATCATCGAGCCTTTGTTACTGATAAAGAATAAGTATGCAAAATTTGAGTCAGATCGGTCAAACGGTATAGATTTGTATAGAGAAATTTGTATTGAATTCCTTCCGTGGTTGCCAAGAGGATACTTTTTGGTATTCGTTCCTCTGGCATCATTTATGTAGACAGGGTTATTTGGAAAACATTAATAACCTCGCAGAACTATAATCCTGCCTTGATTATGAGTCGAAAATGTTCTAGCTATGGAGATATGCGACATCAAAGTTTAATTTTTTTTTATATTTCTGACTTATTTTTTGTAAAACGTTGGACTATCATCACAGTAACTTATATAGAGTATTAAAAATTCATTCCCTTTAATACAAGTCAAATAAAAAAATTAAAATCTTTGAATTCCAATTGGAAAATTTTCAGGGTTTTTATCATTTTATTTAACTTGTATTGAAACGAATTAATTTTTCGTAATCAATACAAGTTACTGTAATGATAGTCTAACGCTTTACAAAAAAATAAGTCAGAAATATTAAACAAAAAATGCAAACTTTGATGTCGCATATCTCCATAATTTTGATATTAGGTCATGATAGTTTGAACATTTTCAACTCATAATCAAGGTAGGAATATAGTCCTGCGAGGTTATTAATGTTTTCCAAATAACCCTGTATATAATTAAAAAAATAATTTATTGAATTAACTGAATTTTTTTACGTCAGCATCCACACATCTTTAATTATTGGCAAATTTATATCTTGCTGAATATTGAATCCATCCTGGAATTTAACACTTTTTAACGCAATTACTATAGTATATTCTTGACTATAACATCAGGATAGCGTATCTCGAATGAAATTGCTCTTTTACAAGCTTAAGCCCCACCCGTTATTTTTCCCCTCTTTCTATATTACCCACATATTTTTAGTTTTTTATTATTTTGCGTTACTTCGTTCGCATGAAAGGATAAATTCAATTACTTTACTGAGAACCAGTCAGTAAACTTCTACGATATATGAATACAAAGGTTATATATTCATAAACATGATTTATAGGTACAATTTTGAACAAATATTATTTTTATTGTTTTACGCAAATACGCTTTTATTATTTATTTTAATAAAACAAATATGATTAAAAATGGCCCGGGTGAAGGAAATCGATTATTCCCGAAACCGATGGGTTAAATATGTACATAAATTCAAGTGGCTATATAAACAATATTTATTATATATTCGATTAGAACAAAGGAATGGAAAATCTAATATCAAATAAATCATTCACATTTTACTCTACTCCTGCAATACAATATGAAGGTATTTTTATCCAAAAACACAGTTTGATGGGATTTATTTCCCTTTGTTTCAAAAAATACTTTTTTTTAAATAGAGATACGAACACGGAATACGTGTCACATCAATATTCTTACTATTTTCAAACTAAGCTAAACGCTTGTGCTTTGAAAATTGGACTAACTTGCTGGTCTGGAGTGAGGTTCGAACCCGCGACCTTTGGATCACGAATCGAGAGTCCTAACCGCAGAACCATCATTTTATTCATATACGAAATGAATATATTTTGAGGATTTAGGATTAACATTATCTTTAAAGAAAACTAAGGTGTTTAAGGAAGTTTTACACTGAAAAACTGAGAATAGAACAATGAAATTAAACATTTTCCATATTATTGAAAAAATCACTCTATTTCATTACGAGAATACTCATTTTCTTCGTTCTATATATTTTTCGTAATTTAAAATGGCTCACGGTAATTTTTGAGGTAAAGCGATACGATTAGTTTCGTTGAGCAGAAAATTATGAATCCACCAGTGTCCCTAACTCGTAATCGATTAGAGTGTACTTTGGATTTGTTTTATATTGGCACCCAAATATAATTTTAATTTAATAAAGATTTGTATCATGTATTGTATTTTAGAGAATGTTTCAGTACATTCTAGCTTATAAGATGGCTTACAATACTAGTTTGTTACATACCTAACAATACTAGCACGTTACATGCCTAACAATACTAGCTTGTTACATGCCTGACAGTACTAGCTTGTTAAATGCCTAATTATCGTCCACGATAAAGTACCCAGTGATTTTCATTTTCAGGAGCAGCATTTATTTTTCATATCGTCACGGAATTATCCCTTATAATTATCGGCAGAAGTCGGCCGCGAGCCTCGAAGCCAGGGTGGCCAGTAGTGAGATAATGTAAGCGAAAAATGAAGCGAAATTGTAATGAAATAATTCAACATTTTGAAGATTCGATTGCAACATATTACTCAACAATATTTGGTTAATTATGAATTTTTTGGGAGATACACGTTACATTATATTAATAACATTGTGGGTTATATCAAATACCTTGGAATAATAAGTGAAAATAATCTGAAGTGCAACATCCACGAGTATATTACTATGTTATCAATTATTAATTACTAAAATTAAAAAACTTGCAAAGCTTTTTTACTTATATGCACTGCACGCCGCTGCACGATATAATATCTCATTTGAACCTGTCGCTTTTTGCAGACCGTGAACACCACCCTGGAGAACAACTGCTCGTGGGTATCCTGCGGGGAGTGGTGCCTCACGCGCACCTCGGGCTTCTGCCCGCAGATGCACGTCATCGTGCGCCAGAACGGCTCCCGGCTGCGGCTCACCGGCTGCACGAGAGCCCAGCAGGTCAACTGTCCGCCGGTAAGTTACCTCTCTGTCTATCAGCTTCCTTACAACCCCTCTCATATGTGGCAGGTATCCTACATTCTTAGTGCACGCAATCGAAGTCTTCCGAATGATCTAGAAGATTTTAGAAAGAATTGAAACTTGCGAAATTATACCAGAAGATTTGAGAAAAAAAATTCTAATGCGCGTGGATGAACAATCCTGAGTTTGACAGCGAGAGAAAAATAATCCCCGAAAAAATAATTTATAACACCGAATTCCTCGACTTCTCATTCGAAGTTCGACAACAGCTAGGCTGTGGAATCGACTCAGACTTCATATCTTCAAAAGTAGACCAAAGCATTTTTTCTTTCCAAAGATCTTTCCATACCTAGCTTAACCCTTCCTTGTCCCCGTGAATCTCCCACTCGTCTCATTGTCATAGAGCTAATTTTGTCACTGTAACTGTAACATAACATTGTCACTGTAAAAATATATTTCAAAGTCCAACTAAACAGCGTGGTTTGTTGGAAGAAATTGCCAACTGGCAACAAACCCGTCATTGTAACATGTATACAAAAAGTGAATAAATAATAAAATAAACAAATAAAATAAAAATTGACAACAGAATGAAAACATAGAAAGCAAGCATAAACAATCAACGAAAGGGACAAGCAGTAAACAGCGTGAATAATATATTACACGATTAAAAATAACGACGCCTTTTATTATTTTTTAAATATATATTATTCTATAATATAAGATTTATATCTCCATTGATTTTATATTATTTTTCAAACAAAGGAGACGAAGGGTTGACGGCAGTTTGGTTAAAGACAACAATAATAAAAGATAGCTTTGATCAATGAGCCACGATAATATGAACAATATAAAAAAGGAATCGATTTGAAAGATTTCGTTGACGCTAAATATAAACAATTAGCTTGAGATACTCATCCGAATGCTGGTCCCACATGTTTATAATAGTCAAAACATATTCATAACAATACGATAAGCTGAGGCGAATTTGACCAATCACGAGCCAGATCACATCACTGCTCGCCGTCGACCGCGATGTAAAACAAAGTATTTTGTTTTCACGTAAGCATCGAGGTAAACCTCCAAGCTGGCCGCGATCATCATATCAGTGAGGTATCGTTCGGCATGTGCGTGCGTATCTACTAGCATGCGTTTGTTTTACATGGAGGTGACATCGAAGTAGCGAGCTAAACCGCGACCGCGAGGTATCACAGTGAGGCATCTTCGGCATGTTCGTACCCTAAGTATTCCACCTGCATTCAAACGAAGACTTATTCCACATAAGTACTTTCAAAGTCAGACAAGGCCTTGCGCGTATACGTGCCTCTTCGGGTTGTCATCAAACTCAGCACGCGATGTTTCCATTGTGAATGTAATTACAGAAGCGCTATTAAATTATTTAATTAACACATGTGTATACACACAGTAACTTGCATTCAGACAGCCCCCGTCCCAGAGGGTTTGCGTGCTAAGGGCTAAAAGTTATCGGCAGGGAGGAGAATAGGGACGTGTGCCCCTATTATTGATCGGATATAATTGGAGAGATAAACTAACCCAAAATGATCTTTGAACAGTGATTATAGCTGAAAGCTAGGCGATATTAATAGAAACAATAAGTAAAATGCAATCTGTGACATACCTACCTACATATTGTTGAATAGGCTAGTGAATCTAATCCCAAGATAAAAATATTTTAAATCTGTATAGTTCTAAACATTTTACTTGACTTGCATTAAAGCGAATATTTATTAATTTCCTATATAAGTTTTTACATGATACTCCAACATTTTATAGAAAACAAATAAGAAATATTGAAAAAAATGAAAACTTTAATATCGCTTGTTTATATAACTATTGATATTAGGACATTTTTGTTAAAAACATTTTCGGCTAATAATTCAGATAGGATCTACCTGTAAAATATTGCAGACTTGCTTCTGTTACGCTATATATATATATATATATACCGTGGTCCATCCTATACACCGTATTTAATTTTAATATGAATATTACCACACCAAATAATTATTTAATTGGGCAATTTTTATTGATTCATAAAGCAGACATGTTGAGATTATTTATGGTGTTGACCAAATGATCGCCGCGGCATTGTTGGCATATCCTGACACATTTGATATTATTTTTGAAGATTTTTTGCCAGGTAGTTCGCTCAATTTTAGCAACGCGTTGGATTACTATTTTTAGTTAAGGAATTGTTTGTGATTTGCTAGTAATGACAATGAAGTTTACAAAACCTCAAAGGAAAAAATCGCATCGCGTCAAGTCACATAAGGATGGAGGTAAAGTTCTTTAGTGAGAATTCCTTGCAAACTAGTTCTGCTGATGTTCAATTAGTGAGGACGACAAACTGTTGATGTCCCTGGATACTCACGATGCTGTATTTTCGGCTGACTGCGCAGGATGAGAACGTGGTTGTTCATAAATAAACTAGTTTCCTTGATTTTTTAATTAATCTTCGAATGGCGGACTCATTAATTTAAATATGTATACCAAGAATTCCACGAACTTTTCGAACGATCTCAGCATAATTTTAGCCAAATTTGTAGAATGTTTTAACAATAAAAAATTGTTTTTCTTATAGCAATCCATTTTTAAAAACTTCAATAGCAGCAGATGACAAATGTCAAATATTAGGGTTACCAAAAACAATATAAAAGAATTGTGAGATATTTAAATCCGGCGTACCCGATGGGGCACCCTATATAATTAGTCAAATGTAACGCGACACAGAAAATTTAAATATAAAAGAAATCCAAATTCAGTACGGCTTATATATTTTTTCACAAAAGAAAATATTTCCAATCGCATAATAAATTATTTTTAATTGGTAAATAACACGTGTTATATTCTTGTTAACAAAAAAAGGATAATAAAAGTAACCCATAAAAACCAAGTTTTTATTATACTCCCTTTTTTTGTAAAATATAACAATTAAAGACGAATTAAAACATATAACATAACACTAAACTATTATGCATACCGACGGAGTAATTAAAATTTAGAAAATATTCCGCGATTATATTCCGTTACCGGGCCGCCGCACACTGTGATATATTCCAAATCTAGCGGAACTTAATACAACGCATACTAATTTAATTTTTATCTCCGGATGTACTGAATAGATTTTTATCAAACTTTTCCTGAATGTTCATAAATATATTCATTATGTGTACACAACTAAAATCTATTCAAATTCAGAGTTTCATGCAAGAAAAAAAACAAAAGTCGGTTCATTCGACTTATATTTGCACAAATTGGGCTTGTTTTATATGCAACATGTCACGTAATTAACGCAAACCTTGAAAGTACTTTGTTAAGAATCGGCTACTGGTCTAAAATGTTCAAGCAACCATGGCTTAATATCAATAGTTATGGAGATATGCAATATCAAAGTTTACATTTTGTTTTCAATATTTCTGACTTATTTTTTGCAAAAAGTTGAACTATCATTACAGTAACTTATATCGAGTATGAAAAATTTATTTGCTTCAATACAACTTCAATAAAATGATAAAATACTTGTAAAAAATAACTTTTTTCAATTTTTGTAATTAATCGAATCTTGCGAAGGGTGGAACTCTGTTTTCACTTTCTTGACAAGATAGTAAGCTGGATAAATATTTAAATTTTTACCCCTCGACTGTTGTCTCAGTGTTTTATACAGGTGGGTACTCAATTTGGCATTGACCATTAGTGTCAAGGCGGCTTCTAGAGAGAGTTTGGCTCTGGTACTCCAAAAATTTGTCTCGCTTTTTTTATTCGAGTAGCTCAGTAAGGAGACTCAGCAGCTACCTCTTTCATTAGATTGGCTGCATCCCTTTTCCCGGATGATCTCAGACTAACTTCATTGACGACTGTTAATTCTTCTTGAGTTTTTTAGAAACTAGATCTATGATTTTTCTCTTTTGGATTTTCGAAAAACATTTTCGAATGACTTCCAAGGCCTACCTGATCTTGTACAATCTCGTAAACCTGCTGAACTTGAGGATGGAAGCAGGTCGAGAAATTTAGAAGGCAATGATACTTTATCTTCAAACCACCCATCATGTTCAGCCAAAAATTTCGATAATTTTCTACAGCTTTTCTCCAAATTCGCATCTATTTTTGCACTGAGACTGCTAACGTACATTTTTAGTTCTCAAGGCGTGCTTTTCAAATCAATCTGGTTGTATTTAGTATTATAAAAATCTAAATGCACCTGTTTTGATCCTTTTTTGCCACTTAAAAGCCATACTAAAAATATTTATCTTTTCATTATTGTAGGTACTCCTAAAGAAAATTAAAAAATATTGTATGAGTGTCGAAAACACGTGCCGCCAAATTTAATGAAATCTTACAGAATATGAACCAAAGCAGTAAATAAAATTATTTTCTCGTTAGGTACCCTTGGATATTTTTTGTAAAATCAAAGCAAAGTCACACTTCTTCAAATATATTACAATTTCGACAAGTACAAGTAAATGGCTTTGTATCTGGCAATAAAATATATATATTGTAATACAGTTTACTTTGTAAAGTAGCCATAGACGTGAAGATAAAATGTATATGTGTATTAGTAACTGTACCTCGAAATAAATTCACTTTTTTTCTTGATTACAATGACTCAAATTAACGAACGAAGTTGTTGTCAGAATGACGGCCTATGCAAGTGTCACTTTGCCAAGTTGCCATATGAAAACCGGTGCTGTTATTTAGCAAATAATTATCAAAACATATAGTCTAGGTAATTAGCTACTGTGTATATTTTACTAATTTTTATTTTCTTGCTTTTTAATTTTTGAATAAAGTTCCGCTAGATTGCGAATATATTACAGTGTGCACCGTAATCAAACTGTTCTAATGATTCCAATTTGAAAAAAAACAATAAAATTTCTAAAAATCCGAAATTATACGATAATTATTAATTTTTTTAACGAAAATTTGATGGATCTTCTTGATCGTCGCCACGAGTCTACTTGCCAAGTTTCAGCTCGATAGATCATGGGAAAAGGGTCAAAAATCGATCCAAAGTTTTTGTTGCAAGCAAGCAAGCAGACGCCATGAAAAAAACTAAGAATGCCAAAAGTCGATAAATATGTCAACCACAAACATCAAATCACAGATAATTATCTATGATCAAAAGTGTGTGACCGGATACAAAGTCGTGTATAAATATAGATTATTTATAAAACATTCCATTATCTAGGTCTCGAATTTAGTGCGAGACATTTTTTTTTAAATATCGCAATTTATTCATTTTACAGTACCTAGTTAACGGAAAAATTACTACAATACAGTGTAATAAAATAAGTGTTTATTTTGTTCCCAAAATCTGCAGCAAAATTATCACTGAATTACATAATCATGTGTTGTAAACATTCTGCGATTAAACGCACAAAAAATTTTTAATTAAAATTTAATTAAAAAAGGAGTTTAGTGACAACACACGTAGAGAAGAATTATGTATATAAAGATACATTAGACGTAAGTAAAATCAAAATTAACCAAAATGTATTATAGATGTCGTGTGAAGTGTCGTGGAAGTCTTTTGGGTGTTCATTAGGCTTAGGACCTATCATATGGCTGGTTTACACAGTATAACGTTCACCGTTATTAATAGATTCGTTCTTGTGAGACATTTGTAAAATATGTATCATGATTAATCAAGATCCCTCTGGGGACAAAAATCCGTAATGGTATTCTTAAAAAAGTTACCAATAAAAACCAAGTTTTTATTATACTCCCTTTCTTTGTAAAATATAACAACAATTAAAGACGAATTAAAACATATAACATAACACTAAACTTACAGTAATTTAATATATTTCTAAAATGTCAGATGTTTTGAGCTTTGATAAGACACTTCATGCTTTGAAGATTAAATTCTAAAAACATTTGTCAGTCAATTTAGATTTTCTACATTCGTAGTGAAGTAACTATTATATATACTGACGGAGTAATTCAAATTTAGAAAATATTCCGCGACGTAATCGGGCCGCCGCTGCTAATAATCAAACTTTTCTAATCATTCCAATTTGAAAAAAACCAATAAAATTTCTAAAAATCCGAAATTATATTATAATTTGACAGATCTTCTTGATCGTCGGCACGAGTCTACTTGCCAAGTTTCAGCTCGATTGGATCACGGGAAGAGGGTTAAAAATCGATCCAAAGTTTTTTCACCCGGCAAGCCGGCAAGCAAGCAAGCAAGCAGACGCCAATTTATTGTTAAAAATTGTTAAAAAATTGTTAAAAATTAATCATCCACGTGCAGCGCGAGTCTCCGTTCCGTTTCATTTTAAAGAAATTCAAAGTATTTTTAAAGCCAATAGTCATTACTTCAACCATGACGGGATAAAACAAATTACCTTAATTCGCTTGTGCGAGGATGCCTTCTGCCTCCCCTGCAGTCTAACTTCCTCCGGGGTGCCGAGGGTTTCAGAGCTCTTTTATTGCGTCAGTCGCGACAGTTTGAAATAAAACTTTATTAGCAGGTGAGCCACAACCCGGGCTGGGAGACGAAGCGATGGAACGAATGGGAATAATTCCCCTGGGAAATGCCGTGATTGCGATTTTCACCAAAGCCGTTCCTACACCATTATTGGAAGAATTTCCCGAGGCTGGCGCGCCAAATTATTGTTTATTTTTTTTGTGTTTGATTGAGAAATATGTTTGATTCATATTCGTAGATTTCTGGACCGATAAGCAGTACGGCGAAAGTGTATATGGTTGAAACTGATTTCGATGATTCGACTCGAAAGTACGGGAGATATATTCTTTACGTTTTGTACGCGGAGCAGAATGACCAAATTCGCAATATAAATTTTGCCACTACTGAACCAACTTCAATGTTTTTCGAATTATACGCCCTATAGATTAAAATCCATACTTATTTGTCCGTCCTCTGAACGATGTGGACAATTATTGGACAAATGCAGTCATCCAGTGTTACCTCAGAGAAATCAAGAGGGCGGTATACTGCTCTAAAACGCCCTCGACTAATGAAATTATAAAACTCTGCAGAAATACGTGGCAGCGTAGAACAATGGACAAAGATAACACTCGCAGAGGCCTTCATCCGAATGTGGATGATGATGACGATAATTAATATTGAATATTTTATTAAAATCTGCTCACGTATTCCCTGGTATTGGTTGCGAGTAAAATTCTATGGTAAATTATGTGGCTTACAATACTTTTATATATCAGAATTGTCGAGAATGTTCGCGCCCGAAAATTATCACTTGAAAAATAACACTTTGTTTTGTGTCGCTCGTCGAACGCAGTTTTAGACTTACATGGCATTCTGTGTTGGTAGCTATTTGGAGCTGCTGCTCCGCGCCAGTGCCTAGAAACTTCGGGCCGTTGTACATTTTTCTGAATTATTCAAGGAGCTCTAAAATCCTTCCAGATACTTCCTTTTCTTCTTTTTTATTTTATCGTAATCATATTTATATTTTTACGTTGAACAATTCTTCTTCTTGTTATTGCACAAAGGTTGCAAATATTAAAAGCTATATATACACATGCAGAAAAGACGAACTTATCACTCATATGATAAAATATGTCGATTTCTATCTATACACGTTACGCATTATTTCTTGTGGCAAGTGGAAAATAATACAACAGACATTCACTGATTGTCTGTCGGCTTTGATTGTGTTTATGTTTATAGGCAGTGACCCTTCTGAAACTGCTTTACAAGCCCACAGGGGAACGCGATACCCATTTTGAAAACCTCTGAACTAATTTACTCCGACGTGCACGTCAGCAAAAATTTATTCATGGAAAAGCACCGTAAATACTTCTTTAGCCGAACTAATCTCATATTTACTCGTTAACAATTAAATCAATCAATATTTATTAAATTTTACGGATAAATAATCCGACCCATTCAATCATGGCACTACAGCTAAGGATAGGTCTTAGCAGCCTCATCCAAGATCCTCACTGGATGACTCAATTCATCCAGCTATTTTCAGTACAACATTTACACGTAGAAATGTCTTATAAAAATAAATACTTTAAGATAATACTTCTGAATTAGTGGGACACTAATAAAATACTAGATTCAGAATACATTCGCAATACATTAAAAAAATATTGCTTAATACTCCACATTAAAAATATAGAATTATCATTACCAACTGCGAAATCTATGTATTCTGTTTCATGAGAAGAGATAACAAATGTCGCATATAGCAACCCTTGAAATATATGGATGATTCCTATTTAAAACATATATAGCTTTAAAAATTCGATGTGTGAATGTTCTTACGATGGAATTGGTGAACGTTGCATTGTATAGAGTGATCTCTTAACCCAGCTCATTAAGGTTGTAACCCCTGGGCCATCGTACAAAAAGACTTCCATACATGTTTCTCATATAAATAGCTTCGTCTTTGTGAGACTTCTCTAATTTATCTTAATTTAAAAAAATAAAGTCGGTGACAATTATTGACATAGAGTAGGTAACATGAGCATCGCAAATTTAAAAACGAGTGTTATAATTTTCACGCTTAGAGAATTATCATAAATAAAGAATTGATATTATGAGTGCTAGAAGTTAGTGATGGTTAAACCGTTATTATGAGCGATTATTTTCGGTACAGTTATTTGGGATTTGTAACTGTTTTGTATCGAAGATCGATAACTAGGATATTGTCGTTGTTTAGTACAGATGGTTGCCCGTCGAATTGCACAAAATCAGTTATCAATCATCGATGTAATCAGATACAAATCTCAAATAACGGTAAGTGTGTCACCGGTTGAAATAACATCACTACTAGAAGTTCAGATTATTGTCAAGAAAATGGCGATGGGGTATGTTCAAATAAAGTCTTCTGATAAAGTCTTCGGATTGGACATGAATATTTCGCACGATGAGATCACATGGTGAATATTCGAACGATAAGAAAATTTTCTTGCAATTGACAATATGGTCATTGAAGCAACAGATAAAACAACTTCCTCGTGTGAATATACCTTTTGTCATTTAACATAATGATATTATTTAGATGACATTTTGTTATACCATCATGCACGAAACTATTTTAAGGCCATTAAGTATGATTTAAAATCACAAATTATTTACGGCAACATTATTGATGAAATGACATCATAACGTAAGTATATTTTCTATTGTATGCTGAGGGGTAAATAAAAATATATTTAAAGAAATACACTTTGATAAAAAAAAATACTTAAAATTCATAGCCACTGTACTGCTATTTTGTTTTTTTACTGCATTGTTTTTGTTAAAAGTCACAGTACTAAGTGCGATCACAGCATTTGCGTGTGTCAAATAAAGTCAAAAGTGTGGATACTGGCAATTTGTGGTAAGTGTTAAATATAACTAAGTATAACCAATCGAACAGAATAATTATGAGAGAGTAGTGATGCAAATGTACAGCTTATTTAATGCACGCAATCGTTGGAATTCGAACGCTTTTGTTCATATTAACATAATATACTTCGATCGCTCTTAGTGCTTTGGCTACAAAAAATATTTTCTCATTTTTAGTATTTTTATAAGAATGATTTTTTCGAATTCTGTTATCCTCAAAACTCAAACGTCACTTGTAATACAAATAAACAGATGCCACCGGCAAATGCAACGTCCGATAAAATTTTGAATATTGCATTTGATATAAATTATTTGAAAAATTAAACTTATTTTGAAGATTAATAAACGATTATTGTATTTTCATCCGGAATACATCTCTCTGCCAAATTTCAGAGCTATTGTTCGTCATAAAGTAGGTCAAATAGCGTATCTGTCAGATGGTGAAGCTAAAAAACTATTATTTTTTTCACGCTTTTATTGCCTCCCTACATGGCATCGGTGATTTCTTAACAAAAATGTTCCCTCGTGACCGTATAGTTCGCAGTCATGACACATGGCATGGACCCGCCATAATATGCAACCCAATTTACACCCCCGAGCCGGCTTCCCCCGCAAGAAGTGTCCAACTACGGCTCGTTTGACATTATTTATGATCACACGTGATTTTTTTACGCCATTCCGTGAGAAAAGCATGAAAAAATAACGTTAAACGCAGGACTTTTTCGCACATGTTGAAAATTTATTATCTTTTTTATAGTTTTCTTAAATCGGAAAGATATTAATTTTTTTGCTTTCATGGGTATTTTTTCTTCCTCGGAAACAAGAAAACCAAATATGTATAAATTGTATATTATTGAATCACTAGTTAAAAGAAATATAGAAGCATCTTGTCGAGTCTTTGGGACTCCCCGACCCTACTAGGACAGGAGATGGTGACACAATTATCTCCCGTGTTTTTAAAATACGATTGTTAATTTTATTCTAACACAAGCAAAAATGAAAAAAACTTCAAAGCATATTATGTAAAAATATCATTCGGGGACGTAGTCATCATAATGTCAATAACTGCTTCCCATTTGCTTGGAAGACGGCCGATTCCGCGGGAGAAGAGCGTCCAACATCCAGTGTCTTAGTGGTGCAACATTCATCTTCTTCCACAGCCGCCGGACGAGCCTGTTCATCAATATCCGAATCTTCTTCTGACTTGTCTAAGCTGGTATCACCACCCTCGAAGCAAACAAACACTTTTGGTATGCCTTATGCTAATTGGGAGATTCACCAAAAAGATTGTGAAGATCGCTAATTGACTAGCTTTCACCCTTTCAACATAACAAAAGTGGTTCAAAATAATGTGTCGAATATATGTGGTTTTCGATGCGTATTTTAAATTATCTTATTACGAATGTTGAATAATAAAAAACATGGCGAAAAACGACAGATAAATACGTCAACCTATATATACACTAGCAACCCGACCCGGCTTCGCCCGGTATAGTTTCGTCCGCGTCTTGTTTTTTTAAACTCGATATTTTATTTAATGATCTGGTGTACGAAACGAATTTCATCTGCAGTAAATGCTGAATGTTAATAAGATTTTTAATTTGATAAGGATCAATACTGAATCCGTCAAAATTGCTGGAAAGTTAACCATTATATCTTAGTTATACATTTGATAAAATTTTAAAAACAAAAATGGTTGTTATAAGTTATCCTTAAAAGATACTTACACAATTCTTTCCTACACGATTTTTTTGTATCTCTAACGGATAAGGCAACGTTTTCATAAGAGAACTTTAGTGGCAAATTTATTCCCGACTTAATGCACTAAAACCGTTAATGTTTAACTCCAATACGTGCTAGAGCAATTTTATATATATATATATATATAATATATAATATTATATATATATATATATATATATATGATATGTATATATTTATTATAATAATACTAAAATCTCTCTGAAAAAATGCATATTATAACAGTAAAACCGCATACAAATCTGTTCAGTGGTTTTCGAGATTAGCGCGATCATACAGACAGACAGAGGGAGAGACGCTCGCCGGGGACTTTATTTTATACTATTTACTGATAATTATATCAAAAAGATAATTTGATTTAATTTGGTAAAGAAGAGGTCGCAAAGGTTACAACAATGCCATTTCCTACCAGGGCGTGGACGAAATGCAATTTGCGACGTACAAAAGACGAGCGCAACGTGTAATTATGACAAGCCCGGTAAAAGGATAGTGGGAATACTACAATTTTCCATCTGCATATAGAACCAACTCCCTTCTGTGTACCGAACCCCGCCTCTGGGGCGGCACACGGCCCCTACCCTCACGAGCCAAGCAGCTATTAATATACTCCCTCATCGTTCAATACAAACCATCCATCACTCGCACCAAGTAAATGCTCATTCCGTATAACACGTAAATCAATGAATTTGCAGCGTCGCCCAAGACTACATTATTATTTGATTCAGTTAACATTTCGCGTCAGAATATTCCACGCCTATGATTGGCAAGTGGTCGTTGTTAAGTAGAGTTTACCAAATGCTTTATATAATTACTACTCGTAGAAGCCAATAGAAGACGCAGACAAGTTAAAAAGGTTGAGAAATAACCTAAGCAACCTAAACTTATTTAACCGGACCTAACTAACCTTACCTAATCCAAAAATATAAGGGTTTTGCCAAAATTTGGTAAGTTATCGTTTTCGCCAATTTTATCCTAACGGTATTAAAATATGTACCTAGGTAAACACAAAAATCTCATAAACGACATGGGAATGTATTCACTGTTTCTCTCTTATCTATGGTTTGCGTAAACTAGTGTTATCCATGTTATCTCAAATGTCGAAATGTAGAGTGAAAATGTCTTATTTTACTTTAGTGTTTTATTTTTTTTAACACATCCAATATTCCCTCTAAGGTGTGCGGATGTGCGGGCGCACACTTATAAATTTTTGTCCGCACACACTTTTCCAAACCCGCGAACAGAAAAAATATGCGAAACCTGAATTTAGGTTTGCCTTAATAGACCGAACATTGACTTTTCTTTCAGACTCGTTTCTCACAGGACGAAGGTTACGTTATTTTATAAAATCTATGTAAAAGCACACTATCTCTTTTCCTTGGAACTATTTCGGTATTATATGAATGAGGGAAACAACACATATTGTTTTGTAAGATGATCCATACGTTTGACGAAATGTTGACTTAGATGTGGTGTACAAATATTGAGTAGGCATAATGGATTGGTGAAGAAAAAAATTTTTTTTATTAATACCCAGATAATTTATTAATAAAGTCTATAACGTATTTAAGTTTCATTTTTTTTTTGATATGGTAAATGAACTTGTCAATAACACATTAAATAATATTTTATTGTACATACATTTAATGATAGATTGTTAGCTAAATAAAAACAAACTTGAATGCTGTATTTCAAAGAACAGTGAATTTGAAGACTAAACGATAAAAAAATTATTATTATTTGGTATACAAATATACTTAAACTATTAAGCTATGGTAACTAATGGGATGACGCACAAAAATCAGGTAAGAATATTATGTAATTAACTCAAAGACAATTACGTCATAACAAGGTGTGTACATTTTTATTGCTCGTGTGAGTTATAGTCCACAAACATAACAGAAAAATTATAAGGTACGTTTCTTGCGATCTAACCAAATTGATTTCATTTTTTAAACCAGGCCATTCCACGTCTATGATTCGCAATATTTCAGATCAACAACTTGTTATGCTAGTATTTCAGATAAACCAACAAACAACAAAAAACTCATTTAAAGTTTAATGGATTTATAGCCCCCACGCTTATTTTGACCTAGTTACATATCTGATCCGGGACTGACGCAATGTTGTGTTTCCTTACGGTCCTGTTTTAATATCATGGTAATAAAGCAATAAGAAAACCGTTATATATTTATAACTTACTACGTATTAAAAAACAGCAGATGAATAAAACTGGTTGCTTTCGTAACCCTTCCCTTGCTATAGAATAATAAGGTCGACCTTGTCAATAAAACTTGTATATATTTCCGTAAATACGTGCGATATAAAATGCACTTTAAAAAAATACAATAACAGTTAAAAAAAAATGCACCTAGAATGTGCAAAGCAAATCCTTCTTATTTTTGAATTCAATCCGAGTTAGAATTGGAAGAATATAAAGAAGGATTTTTTTATTATAATTATTACTAAACGTATTTCACTCACTTATCTTAATGTTTATGGCAAAAGTACATCAACTAATCAAAAACCTTTTTTTCATTTAAAATGCTTAAAATTAGCCAATTCATTCTTACTTACACGAGTTGATATCATGGCAGCTTACGGATATTTTACATCGCGTATGCTGAGGGTTAGTAAAAATTAAATATTTATTATTTTCCTTCACCTATTTACTTGGGATTGCTCCTCCTACTAATGCGCCAGGACACGGTTTTGGATTGTATCCCGACTAATGTGAACGCCTTTCATCTCCTCTATATTTGATCACCAGTTCTAAATCCACCAGGTTGAGTTCTTTCTGTTAGTTTTGTATATATGATCATCCGATTTCTCTTATCTCCTCTGTAATGGGAGCTTCTTATTTAGATACTTCTCTTTAATATATCCATTCCATATTCTATACAGTCTTAGTCATTAGCATATTTTGAGGCTCATTTTTGTTTGTAGTAGATACATCTTCACTCTACTAGACACCATTAAAGGCCACATGGTCATCAAAATATTAAACAAAAAAAATAAGCTTCAAAAAACTCACTTTCTTTGAAAATAAAAACATTTATCATCTTTATGTATGCATATATCTCCAATAGATAGTTATTTATTTACATTTAATTATTAATATAAAATTGAAGTACATAATTATAAAAAATCGCGGAAAAGTATTATATAAGTTCACCTTTACCAGAATTCCAATGAATACTGTAGTCTCGTTTATTTCACGTACCTCCAAGTTGAATTAAAGCAATAACAAATATAATGAAATCAAAAACGATGGAAATACAATAAATTTAATTAAGGAATCTTTACCGGTCGCCGGAGAATACTTTTTAATACAATGTTTGAATCAATCACTTCAGAAGATTCACATTCCAGTTTCTGGGAATGTTTCCAATCATGGAAAATATCCAAGGTTATTTCAATATCAAAAATTCAAAATACAATTAAAATGAAAAGAATTTATAAAAGCACTACGCTCCCTAAATATGACTTTTTTGGATATGTTTTATAATAAAAGAACAATTTGTAGACCCTTTTGAAAAATTCAAAGTACCTACTCATGTCATGTGAAATAGTTCTACACGCTTAGTTCGGGAACTAAAAATTTTTTTTTGGTATAAATTAATTGTTTATTGCTATGTATAAAATCCTGCTATGGTAACATTTTAATCAAAGCTGGAGAATGTGCAGTTCTCAGGCGCGAACAGTGAGTATATTGAAGCATGAATTTTATATTAACAAATATTTTTTAAAAAATCGAAATTAAAACATTCGTGTGACAGAATATTATGATTTATTAAAATCCGAGTACTACGAAAATAATTGTGATAGGAATATTATGAAACATATCTTTTATTTCTATTTTCTCAAAACATATGTTTACGTAAAGTTCAAGCTTCAACGTGCTCACTGCACGGCACTGCACGCCCCTGATTGCGCGTCATAAATATTTCTTTGCATTATATGGTTACGTCTCTTGCGGTTCCGCGACAGCAGGTTCACGGACATTTGGTCCAACAACAAAATTTGTACGATAAAAGGCCCACGCGACATAGACTCACGCAACAAAAGGTCACAGGACATTAGGACGACATAATGACCACAAACAAAAATTTAAAAATTGTTTTTTTTTTTATGAAAGAGATTTAAATAAATTAATGCATTTATAATGGTGACGAAATCGCTGAATTTACTCGAATTCTTAAAAAAAGTAGCCGATCAAATCAGTGGACTAAAATATCGAATATGACCTTTCACGATGCTCCCTTTGCTTTTATATGCAATATTCCCATATATGCAATATTTTCGACTATTGATTTGATCGGGTACGTTTTTCAAGAATTTGTGAAAGAGTATTCAATTACGTATAACGGAATTTATACAATCAAGTTTACGGTTTTAATTTAATAAAATAATACAATATAATAAGGAACGCGGGCGACTCGTTTTCGGCGCGTTCAAATGTTCTTTGCATAGTTACACCACAGATTGACGGGAGGCGTTCCCACACTTCCACACTAGCGTGTTTGAATGTGTTGTTTGTGCCAGCTTTTATCGCGTTACCTAAAATATATTCTTACGATTCTTGGAATCTCTTCATTCGTCGCAGGCTTAAACAAACATAGAAACTGAATATATCTTCTCGATAGGTGCCAACATCTCGGTTGTTTTTATGCACTGACTTTCATGGTCTCGGTGTCAGCTGTTTATGAGGTTTGGGAGATGTTTTATGTAATACATGGTAATTTTGCCCACGCATTGTATTGCTAATACCTTCTGTGGCTTGAGTTATCGTATAATTTTGTATTACCTTACCAGTAATATGTATAAAGGCCTTGAGGGGCGTTAAATGAATAGATGAAAATGAAACAAAAACTATTTTGGCGACAGTTTTCGCAGAAACGATGAAGCATTCTTATTTTCTCGGTATTTGAAAAGTCTTCCACGAAAGTGATTCACGCAAAAGCCGAAGATTAAGAAGATTGCCAATGAATGTTTTTCTACGTCGCGAGGGGTGGTGGAGCTTCCCACCCACCACTTATTTCCACCCCTAGCGCGGATCGATGTCGACCCACACGTGGACGTATACAATTAGCCTTATTTATTATCCGAGCGTTGATAAAAATTTCAGTTAATAAACCCTCTCTTGCTAATGGCATTGTTTCGAAGGTATCGTGTTATTCATGCGAGTTTTAAATAAACTATCTACATACGAGGTTTGATAAAAAAAACGTTAACTTATAAAAACACAATCAAGATATATTATTTGTGTCTCATAGAGACGAAGCTATATTTTTATATGAGAAAGTAGGCATGGAAGTCTTTTTTGGTCGTTCACGGGGCTTACGACCTACCGCACGGCTGGCTTGACTCATCACTTTGCACAATGTAACGTTCACCATTCCACCCATGATAGACTACCACATCTATCAAGTTTTTGGAAGTTGTACATATGTTTGACTCACACAACTTGTTTCGTAGGTGTGTTGTATTTTAACTACCGCCACCTTCAGTCCAAAGCTTTTTCGCCGGAGATGGGACTTGAACCCCGAACTTGAATAGCGATGTCGCTACTGCCGAGCTTGCATTACCCGTCAAAAATACAGTACATATAGGACTTAGCAAAAATGCCAACCATTTCATGCTCCGCCCAGCACAATCGCCAGGGTTTGAAATTCCCAATAACTGCCGGCAGGGGAAACATAAAAAAATGTTCAAATATTTTGATAAAATTCGTTGTTACTATTCCACGGATAACAGCTTGTGTTTAAATAAAAATCACGCCCTTACTAGATACCTGTTTGTATATTATAGAAAACCAGATTATAAAGTTAAAGGGACAAGTTAGTATTTTCCACACGCACACAGTTCTGTAGAGGGATTGAAATGGTGAAGTTTCATTAAACAATTCATAAGGGATCCGAATAGGTAGGTACTCGGTTAAACTGTTGAGTACAGCCTACAGGTGCCCCCCGGGACTTGTTGCACACAAAGACCCCAGCCAACCGCCTGAATATTCACGGTGATTATAAGGTGAATTATTAATGGTGGGTACCTACAAAATCTATAATGACGGAATGTGGCTTTTACACCCAAAATATCAGTTTGAATAACATACAATGTGCTTGTATCAGATTTGTCGTCTTAGATAGAAAATTAAATGTTAAGGAGTAGGAGTTATGGCGGTTTACCTCTTTTCATTCAAGAAAGACAATTGAATTAGTATATGTAAACCGTGCATACGAGGTAGGTACGTACAATGTGCGTCGTACGCAGGATTTACACATATTAATTCGATTGTCTTTCTTAAATGGAAAGAGGTCTATCTAATGTTTACCAGCACTTAATTCAGCAAAATATTATTTTCTAAGAATACAGTTACTGGATACTAATAATCCAATAATTGTGTTCTTAGAATATAGGTACTAATAAAAGTATTGTTAATATAAATTGATCTACAAAGTAAGAAATTGAAAATAATTTTCAGGAGTACTCTTGTGTATATCATAAAAATTCGGATGAATATAATGAACATACACAGTAAAAAGAATATTGTTTCGTATACTAGTCAAAAAATAAAGAAGTCTTATTTACCAGCGGTGACAACTATAATAATATTTCATGAGAATGACAAATGTTCGACCATAGATGACGATAGCTATATCGAATGTGATAAAGGAGTTACATAAATAAAATATGTACAGGGTATCTCGTAGCTAGTAGCAAAAACTTCGCAGGTGGATTCCTGCCTTGAATTGAGTCGAAATGTTCAAGCAACCATGACCTAATATCAACAATTATAGAGATATGCCGTATCAAAGTTTGCATTTTTTTTTCAATATTTCTGACTAATTTTTTGCAAAAGGTTGAACTATCATTACAGTAACTTATAACGATTATGAAAATTTCATTCATTCATTTATTAAAATCATCTGAATATTTAAAATGTAAATCCAAGCTGTAGTCTTTTACCCATTGAAATATGGGTGGGCTGCGATGATATTGATTTTTAGCTACGGAATATTTGTAATCATTCTAGAGTACCTACGTTTTTAATTTTTAACCTTTATCTTCGGTCCATCTGCATCCAGTGATGAATATAAATCTCTCTTGATTCACTTTCCATCAATTGTCTCTTGCGCATTGCTTCTAATTTTGCCTAACATCTAATATTATTTGACCACCATGTCTTAAAATGGAATGATCAGTAAGGAACAGAGATAAGAGACAGGTAGGTATGAAAAACAAAAAAAAGAGGGGCCCATATTAACACGAACGCGAATCAGAAGAATAGAAATGGTTTAAGTGCGAGGTATTGTATGCGCAATAACTTGCCTGACGTTATCTAACTATAGCGTCATAGGACGGTAAAAGGGTACATTATATTAAAAAAACAATCCATCAATGCAAATATTAAAGCTACATTTTGTAGAAACGCATAAGCCAGCCAAGGCAGGTAGAAAGCCCTGTGGACGCCCAATAAAGACTTCCATGCCTGCTTTCCTTTTTGAATAGCTACATCTCTATGAGACATCTTTAATTTATCTTAATTAATAAAATATTAATATTTAACTGCCTTAGGTTGGTGCCTTTATATGTTAGGAAATTATATTATTGTTATTGTTATTGTTATTGTTATTGTTATTGTTATTGTTATTGTTATTGTTATTGTTATTGTTATTGTTATTGTTATTGTTATTGTTATTGTTATTGTTATTGTTATTGTTATTGTTATTGTTATTGTTATTGTTATTGTTATTTTATTGTTATTGTTATTGTTATTGTTATTGTTATTGTTATTGTTATTGTTATTGTTATTGTTATGTTATTGTTATTGTTATTGTTATT